>JBCIKM010278888.1:0-11866 GCA_039654465.1 Melibe viridis | reverse complement strand
GTAGAATTGGTACCGCTATCACAACTGTTGTCTCAAATAAAGACAAGCATTGGTGCGATGCTAATAAAACTACAAGGAGTAAAATAACAATAACGACAACGACGATGACGACAGCAGTAACAACGACACAATACTACCACCACCTCCAGTACCACCAATACCACCTCTATTACTCCTACTACAACATACCACTATGACTAAGATTATTGATAAGTGGAGTGTCACAATCACACTTAAATTTTAATGTGAAGGATACATTTGATTCAGAGTCTTTGATTTCAAACATCAGAACGCGAACTGTTACTTGTTGTCCATCTACTTTTAATTATTCTTCTTATTTCTGTGTTAGCCTTGATATTCTTCTTCAAAGTCATTGTCATCTTGTTCAAATCACTGGTCTTAGAATGATTCAATTAGGCGTATTTATTTACATTGTTGATCAATATACAAGTATTTTTTTGTTTTTTGTTTTGTTTTGTTTTAATTAATTTCACATTTTAGGAGGATTTTGTATCTGCTTTTCAAATTTTATTCAGAAAGTCTGTAATAAGAAATGAAAGCGAGAATGGTTGTGACAGCTGATGTACATATTATAAGAAGAGTTCTAGGCTTGTTGTTAAAATGTAACTTACTTTTGTAAACGTATGTTGTTTTCACACACCTTCCCCTTAATCTTTTTTTTTATTTTCCAGACTTTATTAATGCTTTTGATTTTGTTTCTTTCAGATTGGCAATCATTTTCATTCTGATCGTTATCATTGTCATCGCAATTATCCTGTTTTACAGGAAGAGGAAAGGAATGAGCGTTTGTTCTTGTGGTAAGGAAGATTCTTACAATATAGCACATGGAACAATAATGTAGATAATATTATAATTAAAGAAAGTCAGATACAAATTTGCTCTTCTTGGAAGATTTTTCATCTCTTATGGCTTGTTAGAATGGTTAATGTTAGTAAGTAAAGCTGACTTGAAAAATCCTTATTGTTTAGAAAAGTTAGTGAATTTTAATGTTGAACCCTAAGATGCTGTGTTTTAAGCTCTTCTTTTTAGGTCTAGTCATACCGTTTAACTGTGTATCTCCAAATTTTACGAAGAAGGGCCTTGTGTAACAAAGGCACATTCCAAATTTTTGCCGCCCTGTTCCAATGTGCAATTGAAGATAAACTTTATTTCTTCAAATATAAAATGTATTTAGTTTCTCATGAAGCTTTTTGCCATTACCTTTTTAGGTATATTTTGGTGTTGATTTTGTCATGAGCTTTTTGCCACTTGCACACAGAGTAAAAAAGTGAAGAAAACTTTTGCATTTGCACTTAAATGCCTTTCTATAACTTGTCCCTGACTTGCTTTTTGATAAACTGTCTTCCACAGTAGCGTGTTGCAAATCAAGTGATGTAGAGAAATACGCTGTGGCAAGCATCAGTCAGGGTCAGTTCAAGACGGGCTCAAGCGGCGGAGTGCTGGCAGAATCGCATCTCATGGTCACTAAAGGCGTCAACAACAACATCAATGGTGGCCCTCCTCAACACCACAACATGAGCAACCACACTTACCCAACTTTGCAACAAAATGGCAGTACTGTCCACTTTTCTGAGGGCGGCAACACAGAAAATCAAATCTACCAAAATCAAAAAAGTAATCACCAGACACGGATATCTCCTCCAAATGGTCGGCCAGGAATTCTTCGCAATGGAGGGGGAGATCATGCTCCTCACATTGTGCAGGGCCACTATGTTAATAGTCGATCTCAGGAAACTTCGATGGATAGTATAGCTAAGGAGAAGCTGATGGTGAACATGAACGGCTTTGAGGCCAACCAAGAGCTGGGAGAAAACGACCCCCTTCTTGTGGCTGAGGGGGGTAGATCAGGCCCCCTGCCCGGCCAAGATCTACGTCACAACACAGCTTACGAAGCCTCAAACTCCCCGCCATTACCTGTTTCACCGTATAATCCGGGAGTCTACAACCCTTCTGGTAGCATGGGCCACCCTAACATGCCAACCGCCCCTGTCATGTCTCACACAGCAGGCAACACAAACCCTACTTTCAGCAACAGCGAAATAAATCCACTGATGGCTCCGGCTCAGACCAGCCAACCCATTCACCAAGTAACTTTCGCCCCCACCACAGACACTGTGACTTTCAAGAGGAGTATTTCTGTTATAGCTAGTCCAGAAGGAGAGGTGGAGGAGGAAGAATTAGAAGCAAATGTTCCTCGTTTCAGCCAGATCCTCCCGGACGCAGAAGACCCTCGCCCTTGTCTGGAGGAGTCAAATCCCATTCTACGCAAGCTTCAGGAGAAAGACAACTTGATGGACAGCCCTCAGCGGGAGATGACCAACCTGATGAGGCTGCCCTATGAGAGACTTCAACACCGGCTTCAAAAACCTGTAAATACTACTCAACAGGGGCATAGAAAATATCCCCATCATGGTTACCCTCCTGCCTTATTCCGTGCTAATAGCCAGCCTACTCCGGAGAGCAATATCCCTGATCATTGCATCATGGATTTAAAGGAACAACAGCTTGCCAACTCTCTCTCGTCTTCATTAGAGGAGCGTTCAGCTGCCAGTTTAGGCCTAAGGCCAAATACTGGACCCAAATCATCAGACTCTACAATGCTTAAACTTGACAATTTCACTGGCTCTTTAGAGCAGACAGATTTGAAGGTCTGTCCTGGAATTAATACAGCCAGTGCTAATCATAATGGTGCTTTAAACTCTAATCCCAGAAGCCCGGATCTGGGGAAATTTGTTATCGGAACTGGAGGTAGTCCGCATAATACTCCTGAGCGTAAAATGACTGGTAGTAGTTCAATGCAGCGTAGACGATTCTACAGTGGTAGCAATAAACAGAATTCTATGGAGAGGAAACGGAGAAGCAGCAGCAGTGAAAGTACACAAAACTCTTTGGACTTTAAATCTCCAGTCAGTTTAGACAGGCAAAGATCTTGCCTGAAAAGTATCAGTTTGGAAGATGGAGAGACAGAAGGTAAAAAGTTACGCTTGGGACGAACTGTTTCATTTGAGTCCGAAGAGGAGAAAAATTCTAATTCTTTTGGGGAAGACACAAAGCCAAAGCAAGTCAGTGATTCTCTTTCCTCAACAGAAAGCAGAGGAGGACCATATGTGGATTCTGCTCTCGACTTGAGAAAAGAGTCAAATGTTCCTGCAGAAAACTATGATGCGGAAAATGAAAGTGATTCGGGAGGTACAGATGTCAAACAATCTGATGTGGATTTAAGTAGTTCCGAAGATGGAAGAGTCAGTCCTGCTGTAAGTAATTGATACTCTCAGTCCTATTTTCCTTATTGTTTGTGATTAATGTTTTCTTTTAGCTCTCTCTTCTCTGGGATCTTCTACTTCTGTTTCTTCTCTTACATACTGAAGCAATCCTCTTACTTTTTTCGTTTTTCTTTTGCGTCCTGTTTTTGTTGTCTTTTTTGGTCATCCTGTACTCCTTTTGGCACACATAGCTCGAAGGTCACAAGTTGGAAGTACCGAGTGCTGAGATTGTGGGTTTTCCTCGACCATTATATGAGAAGGAATGATAATTTTTGTCATTGTAATTAATTTTCTCTATTTTTTAAAGAAATGATGATATTTATTTCTTATAGTTAGTGTAGATCATCTCTCTTGTATTTGTCATTTGATCTGTTCTCTCATTTAATTATTTAACTATTTCTATTATCTTACTTTCCCCTGAGCCCCTCTATAAACCTTGTGTGTCATGACACCCTAAAACTACCTATAAAAGCTAACACAAACAAATGAAAGTTCTCTCTTTTTTGTGTTTTGTTGTTCAAGATATTTCTCCTCCTCTTCGAGTTCAAATTCGTTGGACTGCAGTGTGTCATGACCAATCATGACAATCAATGTGGCATACTTTCAAAGCTTTCTTTAGGCACTCTTTATAGATTTCTTTGGGACGCCTCTCTCTCTCTCTCTCTCTCTGTGGCTCACACTCACAGTACATGAAGCTGATAGTCTTGTATTGTTGAGTGAATGATACTTTCAAGGGTTTCAACATAAATGGTTGCTATGGCAAGCAAATAACTTAACTCTGGATTTTCTAGAAATGGAAATATAGAATTGGAATGAAGCTTAACGGAATACACATATTTTCAATGCCATCAGATTTTAAAATTGACTATTGATTATATTGAACTACAAGGCGTGTATTTCTGTGGTTTTTAAAAAAATCAGTTTCTGTCTTTATTGTACAAACAACAAAAACAGACTTAAGTGGTTGGCTTGTGACACCGACGATATGCTATACCCAGATTGTTTTGTCCAGCTAAAAGATCTGAGTTTGATTCCCATTCCAGGCATCTGATAAACCTTCGGATATGAATTCATATTTGTTCTAATTTACTTTTTTCTATGCTTTTTTCTCTCTGCCTTTTCCACCAACTCTCTGACAACTCTAACACTTATGTTATAAATACATCTTGTGGATGCAAATATGAAAAAATCAGGGTTGGGTTGATTGTAGCATGTAGTCAATGCTTTCAGCAGCTGCATGTTCCATTCATTTTTCTTTTTTAACTGGGTTAAACCCTGATTGCTTGTGAAGAAGGAAGACTTTTTTTTCTCTTCATTGGTTGCTTCCAAGTGTCTGGAAAAAGCCTAGCAGCATCATGTGCTAGGAGAGGTTTTTTTTAACTCATATGGGCGTCTAATTTAAGTTTAGGCTGCAAAAATAAGTACTATCACATCCTCCCTCTCCCTTTTCGTTGGCAATTTTGTTACCAATAACAGGGCATATATATATGTTCATGTGGGGACAACTTGTATCGATGGAGTTGGGGAATCTTTCTCTGTGCTTCTTCATGGTGCTGCTTTCCCCCCTTAAGGCAGAATTCTTCCTTTTTCTTGACCCTCATTGTGGATCATAATTTTACCCGATCATTGAATGTTAAGTACCGTAGGTTAGTAGATAGAAACTGACCTCATTTTTGCTTCAAAAAGAGAACAAGTGTTGTATATAAATGTTTGTATTGGTATTGCTTATCATCCCTTTTGTAAGTTAGGCTGACGTAGCACCTCTGTTGAAATAAATAGATGGACTGCGTAAAAATTTTTGCGTCATTTTCTAGTCAATTGTCACTCTCAATTGTGTCAAGGGTTGCAGTGTTCATGTCTGAACTTATAGCCTGTAGTGTCTTATTCCATTAACCTGGAATTGTGTTTGGTCATTTGTTGGCTCAAAGCCATTATCTAATCCTAAGTAGGTAGGATCAAGCAACTAGTCCTATTGGAGATAGATGATAAACTTAGAGGTACTGAGTGCAAGCTGCACTCAAAGAGAACCCATAGCAGTTGGAAATGGAAAAGATTACAAAGGCACTGTCTAGGCAAATTCCAAATTAGTTCTTACCCCTGATAATTGCTCAGCACAGCTAAGTCAGTCACTTGAATGGAAGAAGAAGAATTGGTTGTCAGCCTTTATCCCAAGCAGCCCATTCGAATGCAACTAAAGTATTAATATCCTAAAATAAAAAATCTTATAACCATAAATTCATTACATAAATTTTGTATCAGGGTGCTTAGATACCGGCATTCCTTCAACAAATCCAATAAATTTGTACATTGAGATCAACCTTTACCTATTGAGTTGTTGAAGATTTTGTGGACATTAACTCTTGTACAAAGAATGCGTGAAAGCGCATGAAAGCTTCCACTGTGTGAAATGTAGAGAGAAACATTGCACTTTTTTTATATACATTGCATTTTTTGGATAAAATCCTGTACTCGACATGACAACTTTTTATAACAAAAATCATCAATTTAAGTTTTGCTGTAAGTCACTGCAATAGAGCCAATGTATCAAAAGACAAAACTACAAATGATGTGAGAAGATCAAAACAGTTTGAATTTACTTTGACTTTGAAAAGACTAGGCAGAGGTAGATTTTAAGTACAGAGGAGAAGGGTTGGGTGGGGGGGGGGGGGGGGCAGGGGCGGAGCAGACTCTTGACAAAGTTGGCTTGTTAATAGAAAGGGAAAGTTGCTTGGTGACTGCTTTGCTTTCCATGGATGAACTTGTGGAAAACTAAAACGAATGAATGTATGTGGTCTGCAGCAACAACCTCTTCACCCAAAGTGATAGCGTCACACTGAGTGTGATAGGAGAATATATGTAGACAGCTACATGAGATCTCTTTTTGGTTTCTTCATTTTTAGTTATTAAAATCACTGGCTCCAAGCCATTGATTGGCAGCAGAGCTTATTTGTGTGGGGTTTTTTTTGTTTGTAGTTGTTGTCCTTTTCATAAAAAGATTCATAAAATAATCCAATGGTTCAGGCCTGCATCTGATTTGTGTCATTTTTTCTTCCTTTCATTGTCCTGCCCATTACTAAAACTTAACTCTTGATCAACTTGACTATTGTTTTCATTCTACCTGAAAAATGCTTCCATTCTCATTTGACTTATACCAATATTTTCCTCTTGAACCGATACTCTGTTGTATATAGTTTTATATCTTTTATTGATTGTGACCAGAAAAATCCGAAAAAGGGTTCTTTCAAATAGGGTTTTTTCCTTTCTTCCAATTAGGCCAACACTTACAGAAGATGCCAGAGTGAAAGTGCCTCTAGTAGTACAGAAGCCATACAGAAACCCCCGCCTCGCTCTTTGTCTGAGGAGAAGGCCTCAAAATTGGAACGTCCGATTGCTAAAGTCAAACGTAAGAGTGATTTCTGTTTCAAGTTTGACCAAATATTTTGTTTATTTCAAGTATCAAATCTTTGGTGTAAGTGAGTAATGGGGTCAAAAGCTTTGTTGTCTTTGCATTAAGAAAACATAAACATCTACCTTTACGGAATGTGTTTTGTATTTTGTTTCACAAATTCTGATATATTTTTTCCCCCCAACTTTTAGGCTTCTTATTTCCGCACTTGTTTTATTCTAATTAAGTTTTGAAAAGAGTAACTTTGTTTTTTGAGGACTTAATATCTTTATCTTTGTCAGAATAAAAATTTCTTCCTTACTATCTATTCAAACTTCAGACAAATATTATTAAGACTGAGAATTCATGTTTCAGTAGTAGTCTTAGAGGGAAAAATTTTACCAGCCTGCTCCCATGCTATCCAAAAAGTTGCTAAAGAATGTTACTTTTCTGCATCATTGAGCCAAAGAGTCAATTTCAATGCTGCAAAGATCTTTGAAGAACTTTATTTTTTGTACCAAATTATTGTTTGAAATGTTTCATCTACTTTGAGAAATTGTTGTAGCTCTTATAAAACCTTTCTTAAATTTTACCTCCCGCCCCTCCTCTTACTTATCATTTCTGTGTACCTGTTTACAGCTATGCCAGCTAGTGACAGCTCAGTCAACAAGCTGGTTCCATGTGGTGCTGAAGATGAAGAGACGCAGGCGACCGAGAATACAACTACTGTTACCTTTGGTGCTGGAAATATTCTGGACTACAGTAGTGAGAGCAGCAGCGGGGAGGTTTGTTGCTAAACTTCAATCTTATTGCCACACAATCATCATCATATCTCTATTACCATTACCATCTTCATCAATATTATTCCATGTAATAATGGTTTTAAAATTGAAAGGTAACATTAATTTTGATACCAAAAACACCCATAATGATGTTCTGATTTGAAAATATTCCAGGATTCAGGATGTTATTAAAGTTAAAGAGAATTTGTAGTGGTTGCAGAAAAAAAAACTAGCTCTTGTCGATTTTCTAGACCTAATCTTTTTCTGTGTGTTATTTTATCTCTACATTTGACCAGGAACCCAATGCCAACGAGTCCCAACCCCAGGATGCCATGAGTAGGCAGGGAGAAAGCATTGACAGCGAGGAAGAAGACGGACAGCAATAAATTGCTCAAATTGTGATCGTGTGTTGTTGTGGATTTTCAGAGATGGAGAGTAATCAATTGTCATGTTGTGTGTTTATACCTGTGTGTGCCTGCTTACTTGAGATGGAGAGAAAGAGAGAGAGAAGAATGTGTGTGTGTGTGTGTGAGAGAGAGAGAGAGAGTGAGTTTTGTACAATATTGGTATGTGAGTATGTAAATATGTTTATATGTGTGAGTGCTGTGTCTCCTTATCATTTATCAATGTTTACTTCATCCTTCAATTTTGTCACAGTGCATGTGTCAAAGATATTAACTGAATGTATTATGCTTGAGCTTTCTGGCGACAAGTCAAAGAATAAAACAATATTTTTCAAAGATTCTTGATAAAGATCTTGAATTTTCTGTTCTTTTGATACAAAAAAGAAATAAAGTAAAATGTCCTAATGTCCTTTTTTTTTCATATTACGGTATTCATGATTTCCACATGGATTTCAGCAGTATGGTGTCTTGTCTTTTTGCCTTTTATGTGTCATTTTATTGACTTGCAGCATGTTTGAAATGAGATTATATGTTATAAACATTGAACTGCTGCCATCCGAGGAAGGGATGATGCCCACTAGCATTGTAGATAGTCAACATTTGTTCATGTTTCTTTGTATCATATCGACTGCAAGTCACATATCATTATGTTGAGCCGCCCAAATTTTCTCCTGTCACAGTTTCATTCATAAGCATTTAAAAGAATGTTGCACACTCAGTTTTCTGTTGTGTCAGCAATAGATTTGAGATTATTCTTAAATTGATAAGAAATGAATGGTGGATGGTAGTCCTTTTATTATGTTTCCCTCCTTGAAAAAGTAGTTTCAAAGTACAAATACTCACAATTGTTAAAGAACACAAAACACACCCAGGTTTGGTTTTTATTTTCACTTTTTTTTCAAGTGTTGTTGGCATTATATAGGAAACAAAGGAAGAGTATTGGTTGTGAAACTTGTCCCTTATTAGTTTTACTATTGAGAAGCGATGGTAAACCTAATATGGGCCATACATATCACAATCTTAAAACCATTTCTTAAAGCAACAAACTGAAGAAACAAAAAGATAAGCAATGCATTTGGCTAAAAAGATAAAGATGAAATAATATACATTTTAAAGTCTGTGTTGAATCAATTTTGATTTGTTGAACTTTCACTGAAAGGAGCCTTACCTGGTTTGATGTGATTCCCCGATGTCATTGATTCATTTTTTAAATCATGCATGTCATTGTATATATATTGAGTGTGTTTGTGTGTGTGTGTGAGTGTGTGTGTGTGTGTGTGTGTGTGCGTGCGTGTGAGGTCGTATGTATCGAGGGTTTTAGGGTATTGTGTGTCTGTAAAATATGTGGGTGGAATTGTGGGTACAATAGTGAAGAGCCTTGTGAATGAAGTAACATGGAAACTGATGAGCACTGTAAAAAAACAATGACCTTTTTTATTTCATATTCATCTCGTGAAGACCTTTTTAATGTGTAAATAAAGTAGTCAGAGGAGGATTTATCAGATTTTCCTATCTTTTCCCCCCATTATATAGGATCAATCAAAAAGCATCTAGTTGAGCATAAACTTGAGTATCTGGATATTCCATTCATGTGTGGATTTATACATCCTTTTACATTATCAAGTATTATTTACTTAAGAATCTCTTTTTAGAAGAAAAAAGTTTCACATAACATCATTTTGCACAAATTTGCTACATGATAGATTTAAGGAAGTAAATCTTATATACATTCAGGAATGTTATACATTTGTCTTGAAGGGTTAAAATTTGGTGGGTTTTTTATTTTCAAAAGTGAAGAATTTTCTCTAAAGCTTTGTGGCGAATTTATATTGGATTAAGATTTGACTTTGTTTGTCACTTGAGTCAATTAGGGTCATCATCAATGCTTATGTTGTCTTTAACGTCATTTTTATCATCTTGAAAATTATCACGTCATATTTTTTACAGTGATGCTCATCATCATCACAAATATGAATTATTCTCATACATGACTTTTTTTGTTGGTTTTTTTTTTTGTTTTGTTTTTTTGAATGTTGAAAATGTAGAATTTCTTTCTGCTACTGTTATTGGTTCGCCTTAATGTGCCATTATAAATGGTGTAAACTTGACATGTTTATGAAAAAAAATATATTATATCAACTATATTAATATTCAACATCAGAAGTACATTTTTTATGTAGTTCGAAGATATACTTATCAAGATTTAAGCAAATTTTAAAGGTTCTTTATATAGCAGTGTATAATGCTAAACTTACTGACTGCTTTTTGCTTTGGCTGTTTGCTTATGTTCTATTCTCATTTATTTTTGTTCATTGTTGGCTAGAGACAAATACAGGAAAAATGCCCTTAATGCCCTTAAACTACTAATAAACAAACCTAGGAATACTGTTCAGAGTTCTAGAATCATGATGTATGTTTTTCTTGTCTTAGAAAGAAGCAAAGGTGAAAAGAAATCTTTAAGATGATTATTTTTGTATAAGTTATGAATGTTTTTTAAAATTCAAACTGTTCTAGTTTAATTTTGAAAAATTGTTTCCTGGCCAGCTGACAGATCTTTGTAATATTGGTTAAAAAACAAAACAAAACAAAACAAAATAAAACAGCAAACAAAAATAGAAATACCCCAAGGTTATGACAACTTGGTAGATGGGGAATGCCAGCTGTAGAAAAGGGAAAAGCATTTTGAAAAATATTTTAGTTACAGTTAAGAATTTCAATCATTTAGGAAAGAGGAAGACAGATTTTGTTTAGTCAGAAGCCCTTTTTAAAAAATTTTTTTTTAAATTGTAGCTTTTAAAAAAAAAAATATTTGAGAGCAGAGATGGTCATTGTGATGTTTGTGAGTGACTGATTTTTTTTAAATTTTGATTATTGCGATTGTCATAGGGGTGCTATTAAATCTATGATGAAGTCAAAATGTGTGGGAAATTTCCTCTGCAAGGGGCAACTTAAATAGGTTAATGATTTAATTTTTTTTTTTGGGGGGGGGGGGGGGGGGGTTGTTGGTTTTTCTCTTTCTTTTTTTTTTTTTTTTGGTGTGGAGAATGGGAGGGAAGTAGGTCAACAGCTATTCAATAAGAGTTGAAATGTGTTTTTACCTGCACTACAGCAATGAATAATTTTTACTTTCACCAGGCATGTAGTAGTAGCAGTAACTTAAGTTCAAAACATTCAAACCCTGTAAGCTTGTTTTAAATCCCTTTGTCCTTGTGTTTCATTTTTATTTCATTAATTTGTTCTTCACTTTGTTGCAAGGTTAAACATTTCTTTTTTTTTCCCCCAGATTTATTGTATTGCTTGAAAAAAAAAAAATGTCCATGGTCTTTCATTTTAAAGATAAAGTGAAGGTGTTCACATAAGACAAGATCCATTTCCTTTGTTGGGGAAGTCGGAATGGGTATCTGGTAAGTCTAATGCATCTTTGGAACACACCTTTTGTCTACAATTTTCCCTCTGTGCCCAAAGTTGACTATTTTGGAAGGAAACGGATTGCAACGGGTATGAGATACCCTATTAGTAAGAAGCATATAATGTTTTGATCAAAATTGATCTCTACTGTTTTTTTAATGACTTTTACTCCTGCACAAGAAGAACGCAACACCTTTCAGTTGTTTAAAAAAAAAGAAGAAGATATTCTCCCTTTTTTTACATAACTATATTTAATTGATACCCCTATTATATGGTTTAGTTATTTGGAATATTACAAAATTTGGGATAATTACCAACTAATGCACAAATTTACCTTTTATCTTTCTCCTCTTTTTTTTCCTTCTCCTCAAAAGTTCTTAATATGGAATTGTGGTCAACTTGAGTATTAAAAAAAGAGGGAAGGGGGGGGCGGGCTCTCTGTCTGTGAGCATGTAAGTACTGTAGCTCAGGCACCCATTGAGGGAATAGACGATTGATTGAGCTTACACCTGACGCTAACAGTAATCACCCATGTAGTACATGGTAAACTATGATAGCCCTGGCCAGGGTTCGAACCCTCGCCCTTCAGCCAGGTCCCCCCCC
>JBCIKM010278887.1:0-21345 GCA_039654465.1 Melibe viridis | reverse complement strand
CAAAGACAGCAGTACAAACCATGTAGTTTGCATCAACAACAAACAAAGACAACAGTACAAACCATGCCGCCTTCAAGCAATGTTAGTGGCAGTTTGCTGAAAACCAGCATGTACTGTACCTAACATTCGCCAAAGATCAGAGGTCACAGGGGAAAAAGTCTGGCTGCAATAGTGGGACACCACTCCCAAAAGTGGGATTTGAACCATCAACCCAGTTTAGCCCTTTAATATCTCAACAAACAATTATCACAATTTACCTTGGGAAACCTCTTCTCCAGGTCAGACAACTGTTCAGCCTTTGACTTAGCTGCTTGGACTCCAGGGATGCTTCTTCGGCTCTGTACAGGAAAGGAAAAATATTTACTTAATCAAATAAGCAGTTATCCCATGAAACGAAAGTTACTTTTTCAATTACAGTCCAAACGCTACACCACGACTGTGTTACAATCATCATGGAAATCTGTATCAAGAAAGCAAGAATTTTTTTATTCAAATAGAATTCAAAAGCTTGGTTTCAAGGCAGGGGGGAAAAAAATTCAGGAGAACTTCAAATTTATGTGCCAGATTTGAGCATTATTGCAAATATAAGACACATGTGAGAAAAAATTACAGAACAGATGAAATCAATCATACTCAATTCTTCATGTATTTTTTTTGGGGGGATAGGGATAAGACTGACCTTATACTGGGAAGGAAATTGTTGTGTGACGGCCCAATTGTCTACTCTGGAATTGGGCCTGGAGTTTTCCCTGGACTCTGATATCCGGCTCAAGGATCGTATCTGATTCTGTTGTTGGTGTTGGTGTGGATGAAGGTGGCGCTGGTGGTGGTGCAGCTGGTTCTCCTGCTGCTGCTGCTGTTGAGTCTGAAGAAAGTCCAGCTTGGGCACCATTTCAAACATGGTGTCGTTTGACTCACCCCGACTGTAGGAGTACGAGGACAGGCCATCCCCAGAGACGTCAGAATACGGGGTGAAATCTGTCAAAATTACAATAGTAATACAAAATCTAGACTTCATGGATTAATTCTATTTGCAACTCTACATGGTTCTTTACATTGCATAATCATTTGACTCTAATGGGTAAAATTTTTCCAGTTTCCCACAAATTATTTTGTCAGCAGCTCTCAGCAAAATGAGAGTACCTCGAATATAATTGTTCCTATTGTTTATCTATGCCCGTGAAGTCTATCATGTTGTATGTACTTTGAAAGGGAATGAAATAATCTATAAAGAAAAGAAGATTGACTTTAAATGAAATGTTGGGGTTGAAAATGATTTTTGTTGAGAAGTAGATAGAAAAAGGGAAAATAACAACATTCTTCTCAATACTAATATTCACAATTTCCCGCCTTCGTATCAAGTTTAGTTTCACTAGACACTTAAAGGTCATATGTTTGAATTAGAAACACATTCAAACTCACATTTACTGTTTATCGCTCATACAGTTCAAAATTTCAAGCATTCTAGTATCTAAGGAAATCAAAACTCATACAAAATGCTTCAAAAATATTTTTAAAATCACGTACAAAAACACACAAACACTGCAAACACTATGGGTTCAAAACTGAAATTAAACTTTCTAATCAATCCATTTTTAACGCTGACAGGTTTTATATTTATGACAAACCATTGGATGTTGCCACCTTCATCGCCTGTTTGAGGAAAACCTGTAATATGGTGCCACCGTGCAATCCCCATTAAATAGTTAAAGAGAGAAGAAATTTAACTAATAATGATCATTTGAAAATACAAACTACTGGGTTACATACAACCAGTAACAATATCATGTTCACTTGAAGGCCAACACAATAATGATTATCATTTTACATTGAACAAATACAGTGGAATCCGAATAAAGTCAACACCTCGGGACCGGGAAAAAATGTTGACTTTAAGCAAGGTTGACTTTATCAATTTGCAAGGCTGTCAACCCTTGAATGAAAAATATGTGGTTGGATCACAGTACATTATGGCTCTTGTTGCTTTCATAGGTGTTTTTGTTTTGTTTTTGTGAAATTTAAGTAAATGTTCGGGGTTGTTTTTTTTTGGTGGTGGTGGTGGTGGTGGTGGTGATGGTGGTGATAGTGGTTTTTGTTTTGTTTTGTTTTGTTTTGCTTTCATAAGTTTTAACAAGAGGGGTAACACCATGACAAAACAAGCAACACAGTGAGAAATGACACGTGAATCATCATGTGGGCAGTCCCTGTGGTGGTAATTATAATAGTACACGTGTGATGTCGAGGTAGACACGGTTGAAGGGTCAGGTGGGCGATTTACGTGGCAGTGACTTGAGAGGCAATATCTGGCCAGTGAAGCAATACAAACATGTCAAAATGGTCATAGGCATTGAGTTGTTCATGAAGAGGCGGAATATGCTTGCTTCGGGCGTCTCTGTTCCACAGATTTGACCCATCCCTCACCCTCCAATCCATTTGGTTTAGTCGCATTGTTGTAGCTCATCAAGTGACCAAATGGTGTTTGAATAGCCTCACCTTCGCTGTACGTTACGTCAAGTGGTTAAAAATAATGAAAATGAAGAGAGGCAAACAAAACATTCTCTTACTTTTAATTCTATTACCCTTTTGCAAGGATTTTACTAACCCATTCTGTCCCAGAGTGTTGACTTCAAGCAAGTTTTACGCAAGGTCATTGATTTCATCAGAAACTAAAATACTAAGATAAAGAAAGAAAAAAAACGGAACCGCTACTATGTGTTGACTTAAAGCCAGAGTTAATTGTATCAGTTTTTGTTTTTTTATCCATATCTCTTCATCACACCATCATGGTGTCAGGACCCAGCTCCAAAAAGCTGGGAAAAACTCTGGATCACAAAACATGAAGACAGGCAGATGATCTGTCCACCGTATCCACTGTATCAGAAATTGCTTCAATGCTTGCAAGGTGTTTGGGATGGAAAAACTCTAGATCTTTAACAGATATTATTATTTAATCTTATATGATATTGTCTACTATTCCTCGAAATTGAAAGTACTATAAGAAAGGAGTTTATCAAGATATGTTGATTTTGAGTGAAAAGACTCACCAGAATGTTTCCTAACTTTGAAGTGAGAGTAGAAAATGTGCGGCTCCTGAATTTCAGAATGGAATTTCTGGTAATCAGATGGAGTTTTCAACTTTCCCTCTCTTTTCAGCTTTTCCTCCAGGCCAATAATCTATAAAACAAAAAAATAACCATTAGAATTAGAATATTAGAAAGAAGCCTTTTTTTTAAATAGGTAATTATTATTAGATTTTAAAGAGCAAAAGAATGTATGAAATCAAAACAGATACAAGAAACACAATTTGGTTTGATGACAGAGCAGTCTAAATAAAAATAGTGAACAGCTGATGCAAAAATATTTCGGCCATTCCAATTCTCATAAAAAATATGTTTATGATTCCATAACCTCAGCACATTGCCCTGTGAAAAATCAATTCATTGGTCTTTTTCAGTGAGCAGATATCACCTGGGCAACAGCAACTATTGTTTGGCTTAAGATAGAGTAATACCCCGTATGTATTGCTCGTTAGGCCACGTAAGTATAGGCACAATAGACCAATCCTCTGCCTGTCTTCATGTCTTGTGATCCAGAGTTCCTCCTGGCTCCTTGAAGCTGGGTCCCGACACTGCTAAGACTTTATGAAAGGATATGGATAACTAAACAAAACAAACCTCCGCACAAAAATTTAAAAAGGCTAGTGAGCTTTGGTGACAACAGCTCCCTCCCTATTTACAAATTCTTTCTTTCGAGCTATTCAGTACTAAAGTCTTTAAGGACGGTGGCTCGTGAGGTAATGCCTGCCATGCCGAAGGGTGTGGGTTCAATTCCTCCAAGCGATGTTGTGTACATCGCAGTGCTGCAAGGCAGCTGCTGCCTAGGTTGTCCCAGTTTTCTCTTGTGACAGATCCTTGGGAAAAACTTCTACCAATGGGATGTAACAAAGGGAGACAAAATAACTACAAATAAACTTACATAATACAGATCTGTTTTTGGAATAGGGACAGTGACGGGGATGGTTGCCAGAGTGTGTCTCTCTAGTCTCTTTTTCACAGAGTGGCTGGCCTTTTTCTTTGAAAGAAAATTCAAATTTATTTTTCTTTTAGCCCTGCAGCAACAAAACATCATATTTTATATTCACATACTGTTATACACATAGGTACTGTTATACATATACTGTTATACACATAGGTACTTTTATACACACACTGTTCTATACCTGTATTAGTGTTTAGCTGCAGATATAATGAATCTTTATCTAAAAAATGCAGACAATAAAATCAGCTATGTTCTAAAAATAGTTTAAAAGTTCCTTCAGTCAGATAATATACAGAAAGTTCCATACTGCAGTGAACAGTTCTCCAAATGACGATATTTTTAATCCGTTCAAAGAGAAAATTCAGATTTAGCCCAAATACCTCTTCATCCTCTTTCCTCTGCTTTTCAAAATCCATTTTGGCACTCTTTTCACGGATTTCTTTTCTTTGCTTTTCCACTTTATCAGATAGTAGTCGAGAATATTCATTGTAGTAATAGTCCCGTAACTGATACATGTCTGTAACCATCTTGAGGTAATGCTGATGAGAGAAAAATAGAAGCAATTCTCAACATTTTGACTCATGGTGGATTAATCTATCTATCAATCTGTAATCAATCCTAATGTTAGAATTCCTTTCTGTAACCTCTACAAGCAGGTTGAACACAAAATGGTCAAAGTCTAATACCATTCAAACCACCATTTATTTTCAGACTTGTGAATTCATACGAATCATATTTGAAAGAATACTCACGTCATCCATTTCCTTTTGCTTGTCAAAATCTTTTTCCTCTCCAAATGTTTTAAAACTCTTTTGCTTTTCTTTCTTTGCTGCTTTCCTCCGCTCCCTCTCTTCTTCCTTTTTCTAAGAATAAAAATAATCAATCCTTTTCAAATCAAGATTTTTTAAATCATAAATGGGGTGATAAGTAGAGATATTTGAATATAAAAAAGCAAGATGGCATTATCTAGAAGAATACTTGGGGTCCCCTAGAATTGATTATAAATAATTATTGGCTGGTCAAAATTCTCATAAGAATTATTCTTTGAAAATCAAGAAGGATCAAATAACATGCATGATTTGTTTTTATGAGAAATTGAATTCCAAAGATATGATGTTATATTTTCAATAAGTTATTTTTTGGACAACGAAACCATATTTCATCGTATCACTTTACAGTTGCCATTCGAAGCTACCTGTCTCATCCTCTCTTTCAAAGCATCCTCGAAACCATACTCATTCAAAAGATGAGGAAGGGTTGGTTGTTTTTGGTAGGATGGTGTCATTTTCAATTCCATGGTCTTCACTCCGTCACTATTTGTCGCCTTCATCAGTTATAATAGTCACAATGTAACAATGCAAACCGTTAATTAAAACTACTCAGCTATAAATGCTTCGGTGAACTGAAGTTCAGAGAGGGATAATTAAAGGCATCCGCCATTTTGTCAACCATCGGTCATTGGCATAGCGACCAGTAAGGGAAGCTACTCCGGTTATTATTATTATTATTATTATTATCATTATTATTATTATTTTATTATTATTAAACTAATTCAACCTTTCTTCCTTTAAATCAAGGTAAATCAAGGTATTCTATAAACTGTGATCCTACCGCATATTTTATAATTCAAGGAGTCCACTTCGGTTTACATCCTCGAAAGTCAATATTTTTCGTGTCCCGAGGTGTTGACTTTATCCAGATTCCACTGCACGTGTCTCGAATTTAAACAAAATGCAGTGACCCGTAGAAATCAATTTACGAAATAAATTGTTTTCGTTCTCTCTTCCTTTCCATCTTCGTATAGGGGCCATGATACACCAGGGTCGTATAGAGGCCATGATACACTAGAGTCGTATAGGGGCCATGATGCACCAGGGTCGTATAGGGGCCATGATACACCAGGGTCGTATAGGGGCCATGATACACCAGGGTCGTATAGGGGCCATGACACACCAGGGTCGTATGGGGGCCATGATACACCAGGGTCGTATAGGGGCCCATGATACACCAGGGTCGTATAGTGGCCCATGATACACTAGGGTCGTGTAGGGGCCATGATACACCAGGGTCGTATAGGGGCCATGATACACTTGGGTCGTATAGGGGCCCATGATACACTAGGGTCGTGTAGGGGCCCATGATACACCAGGGTCTTATAGGGGCCATGATACACTTGGGTCGTATAGGGGCCCATGATACACTAGGGTCGTATAGGGGCCCATGATACACTAGGGTCGTGTAGGGGCCCATGATACACCAGGGTCGTATAGGGGCCCATGATACACTAGGGTCAATACAAAAAACAAAACGACAAATTAACAAAATCAAAAACTACAAAAAACAGCAATGTCAAGCTTGTGTTGTTTTGTTTGTTGATTTTACAGCCCACTACACACGAGGGTCATAGAATAAAGTAAGGTAATAGTAATAGAAATATGTAGTTTAAGAGAGAACAGGTCAAGCCACAACAGCATTATGGTGCATGAAGGCTAAGGATATAACCCCCCTTTTGTGTACAAAAGTACTTTGGTCTAACTTGTTTTGTTTCTTGAAGGTTTTAGTTTTAGGAGTTAGGAGCCCAGAGGAGAGCAAGATGGTAGAATTAGTTCGAAGAGGGAACAGATCAAACCACAAAAAGCAGAGAGATGATTCACACTAAAAAATAAATACATCTATTAAAACGCAATATCAACGCCACAGAGAGATGATTTACAATGACCAAAAGTATTATCTCTCCTTACAAAAACAATGGCCATCACCCATAACAGCATTTTGGTACAGGAAAGCCCAAGATCTTTAAACCCCCTTTGTGTACTAAAGTACTCAATACTTCTTAACTTTTGACCCTTGAGTTACGTACCAAAAGACATGAAGTAAGATGAAGTAGGGGATGACCACTGAGAACTAAACAAGACAACAAAAGAAAGATGATATATAGGTTTTTTGTTTGTTTTTGTTATCCATATCCCTTCATAACTGCTCGAGCAAGGAGCGAAGATCAATTCTGGATCACAAGGAAGACAGGCAGAGGATCAGTCCACCGTGCCTAATCTTGCATGGCATAATGAGAAATACAAGGAGTAATACTCGATCTTAAGCCAAACAATTAATTGCTGTTGCCTTGATCCGCTCATTGATAAAGACCAATGGGACAATTTACCTCAGGGCAATTAAGACTATAATATACTCAGTGGAAGAGATAAGAAACAATTAGGAGTGCCCACCAGAGACACCCAGCAACCGCCCGCAGGTGTAACCTGTGGCCCTGGAGTTATGTACCAAAAAAGGCATGAATTAGGGAATGACCATTCAGTTGCAAATACAGTGACAAAAACAGGACACGAAAAGAAAAGGGGGGGAAAAGTATGACAATAGCTGCAGAGCATAAGAGAAAACAGTGTAGAAATGCCCACCATAGATAACCACCAACCGCCCACACCCAGGGTTTTCAGACCCCTCTTGTGAGAAACCCCCCCACTTAGTAGGTATGTCTAACTAACCAACTTGTGGCCCTGGAGTGAAATACAAATCTGCAGGCATGAAGTAGGGGATGATAACTGAAGAAACCCGACACAATCAATTGAAAAGGGAAAACGTAGGCCGATAGCTTCACACAAGTAGAAATGCCCCCAACCAAGGACTGCCACAAACTGCCTACCACAACAACTGCCAAAACCAAGTCCAACGAATCAGGGGTAAATAATATGATTTTATTTCAAGACCTGATTTAAGTAGAAAATAATGTGAAGTTCACTTTCTTGGTAGTAATTGCATTTCTAGGTGTATTCTGTATGAAAAGTATTAAATGTAAAGGCTAACCATAAACAAAGACTAATTAATGCAATCAAATGATAAGTTTCCACATAAGGTTACATTGTAATCAACAAACAGAAAACCAAAGCAGAACAAACGAACATTAAAAAAAAATGGAATCAAAATTTGAATTGACCATTAATAAATAGTATGTAGAACCAAAGACAGAACAACCAGCAAACACATTTCTGCTCTATCATCAGCACTTGCTCTTTGGCCTAAGCTACATGAATCACTCCCAGCTAAAGAAGAAAGTCAAGAGGAAAGAAAAAAAAAAAGGAGGGTATTCATAATGAACCAATGGTGGACCTTGCGCTCCAGTCCATAACTGACCCTTAAAAGGCAATGTGGAAATAGCCAAAGACAACACTGAGTGCAAACAAAACTGACCCAGCACCCTGTCTCTCCTCAGACTCCTCACTGTCATATTTACTGATATGTGCTTCTCTTATTCAACGAGGACTTTTACTGAGAATAAAACACACCTTAAAAGCCTGAAAAAGTACTGAAGAAAAAACAAAACAAAACAAAAACAAAAAAACATGAGAATCAAGATCAACAGTACAAACAAAAGTCACCCTGTTCTGAGAAGAACTGCTAAAACAGCAACTAGATAATGGTCCATATAGAATCAAGTGTCAGTAGTGTATGCATCAGAATGAAAACAAAAAAATCCCAATTATCGGAAGACCATGTCACATACACAAAGACGACAAAGGGAAGAAAAGGAGTTGATCATTCTATAAGCGAAACCAGGCTATTCACAAACTTTGAATCCTTTGAAAAGGACAAAATTAAGGTTTGAGCCTCTTCTATCAGCGATTATCTTTGTCCCTTCCCTAGTTCATCTTGGGTATCACAGACTGACAGTGACAGTACAGCACACAGGATACAAATAAAACAGCATTAAAAAGAGTCAAGCAACTCCTCCCGCTTGCAAGGAAACGGCAAAAACTTTTTGACGGAATCTCCCCACATGGTGTATGTACAGGATAAGGCGCACCAGTCAGATGATTGTACTTTGTACTACAATAACAACACGGACCATGGAACACTGTCCGACACAGAACACGGAACACTGTACAACACATTCCATCATCTCCCGCAAGAGCTGAGAGGTCAACAAGACAGCAAGCACAACAGGAGTCCGCCCTCATTGCCTGAGATGGCAGCAAAAGGTGACAATGGCAAGAGATATCAGGGCACGCATTAACTAAACATTTCCACCCTCAACAGACCCGGGACAGACAAAAATGTACACGCCTTCCAAATAAATATGAAGGTATATATATATATATTGTATATATATATTATATATATGTGTGAGTGGAATATTAATACCTGGATGTGGGGCAGATATTGTGGCCATCCCATCACACACACTGGTCTAATTTGATTTCCATTCAAGTCGTGCTTCTGAGACGCGAGAGACAACAGACAACGGGAGAAAAAGCAAGACAGTGCAGCAAGAATGGAAATAAGAAAAGAATTGAAGGAGGAGGCAGAGAGAAAGTTTCACAGATTGTATCAAGGAAACAACCTGAAGTTTTGTGTTGCAGTAAAACATTTTATCATACAAACAATCAGCATAGGAATGAAATTTTCATGTAACAAGAGAAACAACATGTCCATGATAATTGCAACACCTGTAACAGATGAAAGTATTGCCATTCGGTCAAACACTTGGATACATTTATTAGAGTACAAGACATGGGATGATTATTGAAAGTGGTAACCTATTCCTTTATTGTACCAGCAAACCTGCCCCTGCTCTCAACAAGGGAAACAGTGCAGGAGAGCCTAGCAAAACGTTAATAAGAAATCCTACATCCTTCCCGCTCACTTATAAACAACTAAAAACTGAATTGCATTTCTAGTCACTCTTTCACATTTGAAGGAATACACAGACACACACACAAGCACCCTTACATATGGCAACCTATCTTCAAAGCTAATGAAAAAAGGGACAAGTACTTTTGCAATAAAAACAAAAAACAAAACCATAACTAGAAATTATGACCAAAAAAAAAATCTTGAATGGAATACGCAGCCAGACATAAAAAATCATGACTTGACTAAATTATTTGGAGTGAATGAGTACTGGTATCTACTGCACTTGTACTTCCCACCTATGCCTACACCACAAACATAGGAGCGAGTTTCCTCATCACTCTAATGTCTATCTCAGTGGCCAGTGATCCAGACCTCCAACAGTCTTTGCAGTTCAGAAGAAGCAAAATTTGTCTCAAGCATTGGTGACTACCTGCTTTATGACCAAAACAGAAGGTGTGGCAAGAAGACAAGTGCAGTGACGCAAAATCTACGGTCTTCCATGTATTAATAGGGCAGCCACGCAGCTATTTGAAATCATTCACTCACAGTCCAGCCGACAACCCACACTGACCAACAAACAATGTACCTGACACTTCTCACTCTCTCTCACAAGATTTTTTTTACACATTCAGCCTTATCACTCTATTCTCAAAAAAGAATTTCATCCGACCCCACCAGAAACAAACAAAACAAAACAAGCCCCATAATGTAGCGTTCCTGAAAATTTGAAACCCTAGAATGGATGCTAACTTACAAGGGGGGGGGGGGGGGGGGAACACAAATTCACACATCTCTCACTCTAAGAAGTCCCAGAAAAGTGTTTCCTTTTACATAGACTCAAACTCATCCACCCTCTGCTTGGTGTTGCCTTGCCGGATCTGCTTCAAGGTCTTGTACTTATCACGGCCTTTGCTAACATTTTCATTATGGAGAACATCATTCTGAGTCTCTGAGGTCTTCAGGGAGGATAAATCAGCTTTCAGGGACTGGAAACCAAACAAAAAAAGACAAAATTTTATGAAAAAACAAAACCAAAAAAAACATCCTTGATAAAAAAACTAAAACAAATGTACTCTGTATAAAAAAAAAATCACCCCCCCCCCTCCCCACTAAAGACCATTGTCTCATTAGGGGTGTAAAAATTATGGTAAGAATAATTTGAGTTTTAACTCATTCTGCACGTAGTGACAACTTGGTTGGCCTTCCGCTTTAACAACGACCAGGGAGTGAACAAATCAATTTTCATCAAACAATCTTCCTCCCTAAAAATACTGTGCTTTCAACAAAAAAATAAAGAAATCTATCGTCACAACAGGGAAATCATACTTACAGATAATTGCTCTTGCAAGCGAGCGTTCTTGGTCATTTCTGTTTCTCTATCCTCCTCTGATCGTAGCATTTCACTTGTTTCATTGTGAACTAAGTCGGCATCTGTAGGTTGATAAACAACAAATTCATTATTAGTACTTAAATTGGAAAAAAAAACACAACCCAACAACATCAAAGGAGGTCTCATGACACACAATCCATTGACAATACAATCAATTTAAAATTTGTTCCCACATTTTTTAAATTTTTTTTTGTAGTCAGTAATTGAGTTCTTTGTTTCAAAAAAAAAATAAATGCAGCTTCTATGATGTTTATAAAGATTTGCCAAAGCCTTGAGTGGTGTATGAATATATCAAAAACAGCTGCATGTCTTTCTTTGTAACTCAGTGGAAAAGTGACAAAAGCTTCACACTCACTGTACTCCGTTTCTTCTTCCACGGTGTTGTCTTCACTCTCATCATGGTTGTTCTGCAGTTCTGCCTGCACCATCAGCTGGGCTTGCACTGCCTCCAGTTTTTGTTCATTCTCAAACATGACAGTCTGGAGCTTGCTTTCGTTCTCCTCAGCGGTCTTCTGGGCATTCTCAAGGTCTTCCTGTAACTTGTTCACGGCAACCTCTTTAGACTCGATGTCATCCAAACGGTTGGCTAAGTTGGCTTGGGTTTCATGTAGCTCACGCTCCTGTTGTTTAGACAATAAGTAGCAAAAAGTGTGGACATTTGAGCAAAACACAGTGAAGGCACATTTTGTACACAACTCACAACTATAGTCACTATATGACAGCAAGTAGCCGAAGTGTGCACACTCTGACTAGCCACTACATATTCTTAAGCTTATTGGTATAATCTTCCTTTGTCATTCTTTTCAAAATTAAAAGTAAATAGGTGATAAATCTGTCCTTTTTTAGGCAATTCCAAAGTGATTTTATATCAGTTGTCATTTGTACAAAGAAAAGTTAAAAATATGATTTTTATACAAGGAAAGACAATTTGATAAGAAAAATTGATATCCACTAAGGAAAATATCACAAAGTCAATAAAAGTATTTTGAAAAAGTATATGGTTCCTTGGAGTTGGGAAGGCCGTATGAAGGTATATGGATAACCAAACAATAAAATAACACATCATGGAAAAACAAAATTCACCAATTACTCTCCTCCATTTTATTACAGGGCACCGAAATACATTTCAATTTTTTTTCTTCAAAAGGAGCATGTTTTCACAGAATGGATGCTACCAATATTATCCAAATTTATTCACTATCTTGCACGTGGAAAAACAACAGGAGTATTTGAGTCGCATTATTTTTTAAATATTCCCCCAGACATTGGTTTGAAAATACTGATACAGAACAAGTTCCCCTCACAGGTTAAATTTAATTTTCTTTTCTCATTAAGAGCAATTTTTAATAAAATAAGAATTTTCAAAAGCGTGGGACTCAACTACAAGTTTTGGGACAGAATGAATCTAGGCATGACCAACCTCCTCCATCTCAGTTTTTACAATGTCTATCTAGTCCAACATTTTGTTTCCTTATGGTATAGCATGTTTGAATAAAGAAAGATGATTCTTTTTCAATCTGTACTATCTGTAAATGCTGGGCAACATACTTTTATTGAAGAAAAAAATGTGACGGTAGCAGAAATCCACCGTATGACAGAAAATTGAGACCCAAGATAAATTGTACACAGTGATTTAGTGTCCCCCTTATGAATCATGAAAGCTTTTTTACGGGTAAGTTTTTTGGTCAGCCACTTACCAATTCTTCCCGCTTGGATGCTTCCATCTCCTGGGCCTTTTCAAACTCGGCCTGCAGCTCTGCAGCCCTGGAGCGCTGTTCCTCCAGTTCACTCCTCATCTTGTTCAGCTCCTCCACCTGCTCATCTTTTTCCTTGGACTTTTGCTGCATGTCTTCCAGCTCTGAAGGGAGAAAAATAATACCAGACCATCTTCAATGCCAAATGACAAAACAGGAACTGCTCTCAAAACACACATCGACACCATAGATTTACGATGACAAAAAATATTTCTCCTTACGAAAATAAGCACTGGCCATTACCCACTACATTATTATGGTCCAGGAAGGCCCAGGATCTTTAAACCCCCTTTCTTTGTGTACAAAAATAGTGTGTCTAGCTTGAGACCCTTGAGTTATGTACCAAAGACATGAAATAGGGGATGACCCTTGAAAACTAGACAAGACAAGAAAAACAGGACACAAAAGAAAAGGGGCAAAAGGTAAGACAAGAGCTTCAGCGTAAAAGAAAAAAACAGAAGGGGAAGTGCAGCTCAGAAAAAAAGTGGGGACACTGTTGTAAATTCTTACAACTATTGCATTCAGCTCTTTAATAAAATGCGTGAAAGGTTTCATGAGTTTAAGACCCCATGCAATCTACAAATGTTACTTGTTGGTTCTTATGTAACGCTAAGTGGTAAAAAAAAATATACACCATTCGTTGCTCTGGATATAAATTTCACTCCACTTTATTTAATCAAACAATGTTTGTTTATTGAAGGTTTCGGGGCCACCCAACAAAGGACGGTCATAGGGGAGCCGAGTAAGAGGATAGAATCAGTTCAAAGGGGGAACACATCAAATCTTAAACAAAAAATCAGCTTGTTGAAAATGCAAGTCTGAATAAAAACGATACCCAAAGCTTATTCTGCAATACAAATTTTATATGAATACCTCTTTGTCTGGACTGACTCTCTTCCTTTACTCTTTGCAGTTGTTCTTCTAATTCTCTGCGGTCCAAATCTGCTTTTTCTTTCTCAGATTTCAGGTGTGCAATAAGGGCCCTTCAAGAAAAGAATATTATATGACAATAGATTAGTATAAAGCTACTATAAACATGCAGAAAAAAATTTATATAAAATAAGCATTTTGTTTTGTTATCCATATCCCTTCATACCGCCTAGGCAGTGTTGGGACCCAGCTCCAAGGAGCTACAAAAACCTCTTGATCACAAGAAATGAAGAGAGGTAGATGAGAGGCCCAATGTGGCATGGCATAATGAGCAATACATTTGGGGTATTACTCAATCTTAAGCCAAACAAATGAAAGACCAATGAGCCGATAAACCACAAGGCGTATATAAGTAAAGAAAAAAATTCAGAATGAAAACCTGCTGAACATGTTATGAAGTGTATTAGAAAATAGCTTCTGCCCTCAAAATAACATTGCATAAGGGAGAAAAATGTTCTCCCATTAGTTTTTGAGTTTTCATTATTAACATGACTTTCTACAATACATGCAACTGACACTTTCAGGGACTGTCGTACCTCTCTTGTTGGCGAGCAAGTTTGTCCTCTCTTGCCTGTGCTTTCATTTGTTGAACTTCAATTGTATCAGGCTTCCTCCTCCTCATGTACAACTCATGGTTACCCATGCATAAGGCCAAAATTCTCTTATTGATCCTTAATCGGGGAGCATAGAATATAAAGTCCTGAAAAATGGAAAGAACAAAATTGTTATTCTAACTTTACATTATAACATACCAAGTCATGTCATCTAGCTTTCTCTTAGTGCACTACTCTTACCCTTGACTAATGCCAAGATTTGTCTACTGAACCTTATGTGAAGCATAAAATGACTCGTTTTGCATTAAAATGAAGTAGAAGAAATACAGAATCTGATTTTTTAAATTTAAGCGTTGCCAACCCTGGAAATTTATTTAGGGGAGATTTGTGAAAAAAAAAAAAAAAAAGTGAAATTTGATTTTTCTTTGTGAGAATTCAAGAAAAGATGTGGGCGTTTGACAGCTTTAAATCATTCAAAATCTACTGGGGGGGGGGAAGAGAGGGAACCCAGTACACCCGTGCAAAACATTTCTCAACACAGAACAACTAGACGCTGATTAGTCGCCTGCACTGATGCTTTGTTACAATACTGTGCACCAGTTCTCTTTGTATTTAACGCCTTTAAGTCCAAGACTAGGTCTAATTTCTTTTTTTTTCTTTTTTACTCAAAGTGCCCGGTAGGTCTGGCCGCTATGCTAGCTCATTTTTCGTGAGTCTCCTGCTATTTTCCTGAGAGTTGGCAACTCTGTTTAAGTATCATAATGCACTGCCTTTGGTCTACTTACCGGTGCTTTTTTATCGATAGGTTTGATGACAAACTTTTTATCATTAAAAGATATATTCCTAATCTCACTCCAAGGGAAACCTATTCTTGGTGTCAACCTGAAAAGGAATAAATACAGAAAATAATCATTGAAACTCTTTTACCACTGGAAGTGTCACACACACTTGTGGACAACTTAAAAGTCTACAGCTTAAGGTTAGCACAGTAACAAAATTTGAACCATAAAATAAGTGAACCAATAAATTGGCATGAACAGCTGCTCTGCTTTTGAATTAAAATTGAATGAATAATCAAGACTAGCAAAACAATTGGGACTCAGAAGCATTTTAGTCAAATCAAGAGGTCACCATGTAAAAATCAAACTGCAACAAACATTGCTAAAATCAAACCCAATCCTCGCTTCAAATTTTATTTTTTTAAAAGGGGGGTTAGGCATAAAAGAAAAAAATGATAAAAATAAAAGAAAAAGTGAGACTCACTTATCATCTTTTTCATACACATTCAATCCCAAAGCATCCACACCCAGTAGGAGTTCTGTCCCCTTTTTATTCTTGATGCCAAAGTAGTTAACACCGTACATCTCCAGATCCTGAGCAATCTTGAGGTACTCAATCATGGCATCTTCCTTCAGCATCCCCTTGTGCTCTGCATACCAGCCGGTTATCCTCTCCAGCCACTGCTCTTTCTTCAGCTTGTGTTGTTCATATACTCTCTCTGGCAGCAACCTGTCATTCTCAATGGGGCCAAATTTACCCTCTTCATCAGATTTGGCATGGTCTCCATATTTGGCCTGACACGCATACGAAGCTAACAGGACTGCTGTTTCAGGTGGACAGTAGACTTCATCTGAAAGGATGGCTTCTTTCACTTGCAGGAAGAACATTCTCTGGGAACAAAAGAATGAGACAGAAAAACTGCATTAAAAACTGAGGCTTGGCACAAATAGACTGCCCTCTTCATTTTGATCTGATTGTACCTAAGCTGCTAATAATGGGCAAAATACCCCACGATATCACCTGTTAACAGCCACAATAAAAACCATATTTAAATTTACTTTCCAATCAATGAAACTACGGTTTTCTTGTCCACCACTGAATTGCCTTATTATTCCTTTTCTTTTAAAAACTTGACCCACTTAGACAGAGCAATTCGGTCAAAGGTTATCATCTCCAGGTTAGAGTGAATAATACAGTTACAACAGTAGGTAAGACCGTCCACAAAATATTAATCCAAATCAAAATTTGTTGACAGCATCAAAGACAGACCTACCTGTGTGATGTCTTGAATCAGCTCTTCTGAAACATCTTCAGGGTAAAACTTGGATCGGAATTTGAACTGGAGAGGGGACTCTTTCTTCACATCTTGGCTCATTACCTATGGAAGGAGAACAAAACTTAAGCTTTCTACTACAATACCATCAATGATTAACTTCAAAGAAAAGGGACATTAAAAAAAAAAAAGAAAAAAAAGAGGACAATGACAGTAGAAGAAAAAAGTTTTTTTTATATAAATTACTAAATTAAAGCTGTTACAATCACACAATCCTACCTTTTTGTTTAATTTCAGCCAAGTATCATACTTTTTGCTGTCAGTATACTGGAGCCCAAAAAACCAGATCTCCCTCAGACCAATGGTTTTGACAACCTGTTGAAAAAAATAAAAATGAATAGAAAAACTAAAAGCTGGCCTTATAGGGCAATTTTTAGCATAATAATTTATTAATAATAATAATGATAATAATACATGACAAATATTGCACATGATAACACTCAATTCATGTTATCCAACTAAATGAGGAATTTTGTTTAATAAGCTTTAAATGTGGGGAACCATATAGGCCTCCAAAAGGAAAGTATGCGGATAGAATTAGTTCAATAGATTAAGATGACTACCCACCAGTTGTGTAACATGGTGGATGACAACTCAAACTCACATAAAGCAACAAACAAGTCAGGACATAACAGAAGAGAAACAGTGAGGCAACAGCATAGTACAAAACATAAACAAAGAATAGTCCGCCAGAATCTGACCAGCAAAATTAATAATTTATAGATTCGTCGTTACAATATAGTGCATGTGCCTGACAAGAGGAAGTATACTAATTTGTTTAAATTCCCTGAATCGACACCTTTCCCTTTGAAAACTAGGATTTCCCCGATATTTAAGCAAGACACAATCATGATTAATGATTTATCCCAAGAATCAACGTTTAAAAAATCTACCTCTTCAAAACAAATGTAAAAATAGTATTGATGTAATGTATGGCTCTAAAACTTGGGAGGACAGAAAAAACACCATAAAAACAAGGTAGATTTTTACCAACCCCTGTCTGCATAAAATTCTGGATGTGAACCGGCCAGAAACAAGCAGGTAGAAAAAAAATATCAAAAGCCAGTCAAAGAAGACATCAAAAGGAGAAGACATGGAAATGGATTGGTCTTATATGTGTACAGACCCTCAGCATCCCCTGCCATGTGATACTTTGAACTCGAATCCACAGGGAAAAAGAGGTCAATAAACACTTGGCAAAGAAACCTAGAGCCAGACAAACACCCGCAAGATGGGCCAGTCATGAAAAGATTTGGAGGCCCTGACATAGTACACCAGGACAGTAGTCCCAGCAGGGGGCCAAAGCCTCTTAGTAAGTAGTATGGAGGTGAGTCACAGTGAGTGTCAAGGCAACAACTTACCTGGTCAAAGAGCTGTTTGCCCGTGGTGCTTTGCTGGATGGCAAACTCCAGCTCAGCATCCATGGTGGTCACGCGGACATTGATGTTCTAAAGAAAAAATAATAATTAAAAATAAAGAATCTAGCATGAAGCAAAACAATAAGAGCAAAAATACAATCATTGTACATACATATGCCAGTTTAAATCAATCCTCTTAACCCTGTATATGACTTCAGTTCCCTGTGATTTTTATTAACGCACCTTAATCTAAAACGCTAGGACTTTTTTGCCTGTCAGTCATTGCAGGTGTTCACTTCCTCTTTGCTTCAACATTTTAAGGGTTTACTATTGGTTTAGTGCAACTAAAGGATAATTTAAATAAATTGTAAAAAACTGATTTTGTGCGCTCAAGAACATGCAATAGGCGACTAGAAGGTTCAGGAGTTGTTGGATTTGACAGTTGACTCTAGCCATCCAGCTCCCGTAGACTGGTCGGGTATGTAACCTAAAACGCCAAACGATTGCAGAAAGTATACTTGTCAGATTAATTGATTTATATCCCCAAACAGCGCCTTAATCTAGTTGAAACTCTTCTCACACAGAAAACAATCACTCTCGCTGTTCGTTTCTGACCATAACAAAAAGAAAAGCAAACAAAATCTGACATTTGTAAACTCATTAGCTTTAAATTCTGGAAAAAAAGAATCATACCATAATCTGTTGTGTTCTGCTAAAATGCTGATTCTTTACAATAATGAATCAGTATTCTTGTCTCCATTTTGTTTGTTTACGATGAACAGTGTCTCGCATTTTCGCAGCTTGTAGTCTGATGCAGCTTATATTAGGAAACCTTTTTCTCTAAATTTTTATTTAAAACACAGTGATTATTCCCAACATCCTTTTCTCACTAATCTTTAGTAAAGATTCGAAAGCACTGTAACCAACATACCAACTGATTTGTGGAAAATAAAGAATTTTAAAAGCTTTAAATGGATATTTTCACTAATATATTGCAACAAAGCACTTACATAATGAAAGATTTTCGCTTTGTCTCACTGAAAATTATCCTACAGATAAATTTGTCTCATTAAAGAAAGGGTGTTGCCAAGGAGAGCATATTTAAAAACATCAGAATGTGAACTCATCAAATTAAAGACAAACAATGTATAGATTTCCATTATGAGCAACATCAAACTTACTGATTTCGGCATGATGATTGTTTGATAGTGGCTGTTCTATGACCAGCCTCAATCAGCAACGGTTCAATAATTCAACCTGGGGAGAAAATGAAGAAAAAAGACTTTCTTTTAGCAGTTCATAAAGTTTACAACGAGCTGTTATTCCAACTGAGATGCTCTTCCCATTTTTGTTTTAAATCTTGCCAGAGAACAGACAGCAAGATATGCTTATATCAAGCTAAAAAGGAAAACCGCATTCAAAGCAAAATATCATCAACAGTCAGCAATTGCAGAGGCGGAGTAGTAAAGAAAAATTTTAATTCCTCCCAACCTAGTGGGCGGAGTAATCATTTAGAAAACACCTGCAAACCATTGGACACATAAACTCAAATTTTTTTTTTTAAATTGTATTCTAATTCAAGATAACAGTTCTCACAACAGAGAGAAGCGGCAAATAGTTTATCTGGAGCACAGGCCATTGGCAATATTGCAGGCAAGGCACTCCTGTACAATTGCAGTCCCGATTGTACGTTGGCATTGTGGAATGTGTATGCAGGGATTTTTCCCCAGTCTCCAATATTATTTCCAATTGTTTTTTTTGTTTTTGTTTTTTTAAATTAATTGAAATGAAAAAAGTTCTTTATAAAGAATGATTTACTTTTAGGTACTAATAAAAATAATTGAAACCTAAAATTTTGTGGATCTTTAAAATATTCTTTAATTTCTTTTCTGTATTTCAAAGAGAGAGTAACATTTCGTTTTTGGGTGGAAGAGATGGGTTGTGCCAGCTGGTGGTTGGGGGCGTGTGTGGTGGTAGCACTGTGGTACTTAATGCATATGCACAGTCAAAAGTATTATGGTTATAAACATAATGAGCTATTCACCCTATTGGTCATCTCTTTAGTGTCACAAGCTGACTTCAACTGTCAATCACATGTCTAGTGCTAAAAAAAAAAAAGGAAAAGGAATCCAAACCAAAAACACTCCCGTCCCCTGAAATATCCTATGACTCGTTATCCGCTATATGCTATTCTCACCCAGTTTTGGCACGTAATAGAGAAAGAAATTAGAGAATCGAAACTGTTTTGGTACATTAATAATAAATTAAGTAGTGAGATTCAAAGTGATGTATTCCAAATTATGAAAGTTTGTAAAATCAGTGAAGTGGAGTTAGGCAGGTGAATTGGTTACTTAATAACTGCTGGTTTGCCACTTTATCAGAAGGACCTGGTGAGACTCAGAATAGCCACTTCCTTTTTTTTTAATCAACTGCTTTAAAAATTGTTCATTGCCTTTTCTGACTTACATAATGAGGCAAAAATTATGACCAAGAAAAATACCATAAAAACTTAAACCTGAATATTTTAAAAAAGAGAGAGAGAAAGAAAGCAAGAAAAAACAACCATGGGAGCTGACAGGAAGATGGGGTAAAATGTGAGGTCCAGGATAAGTTTTAAATCACAGCTTCAAAGATAAATCTATGTTGACAAAACTATCTTAATGCTATACAGATTAACTACAGCCTTTTGAAGTAAACCTGCCTCAGACGTGAGGCAGTTTTCATTATCCTATATAATCCAATAAATACGAACACACCGAGCCTCTAAACTGATGAAAAAGGAAATAAGTTTTCCTCGAGGCCAATGAGGACAAAACCAAGGTCTATTCCGTCATCCCGAGAACCACACTCGAGGAAAAATAAGCTGAATACAAAATCACTTTAAAATCCACACGAATGGAATTACAGAACAATTGCTTGAGTATAATCCTCAAAAAAGAATGAAACTCCTTACTTGACGGGCAAATTTCTCAGAGCGGCCAACTCCCACTTTGTACGCCAAACCCGGCGCTCGATGAAAATGGCTGACACTAGGGTGTGGATGTCAATTCCTGAACCCCTCTACGAACAATTGCAAAGACTTTCGTTCACTTCCGGGATATTCGTCAATGAGTACAATCAGTGTCTTCGCATTTCATGAATGAATGGACATTTATGCCACTGTTCAACCAAAGCGTTTGCAATGCCACAGTTCTTCACTTGTGTATGTCGTCTTTGGTTTTTCTCAGGGGAATCGCAGCCGTTACAAGGCACATGAAACATGGCTAAAAAGGAAAGATTTTAAGAGATCTCACCCTATCTAGGCGAATACAAGTAGGACCTAACACCAATAATCCTTGGGTGTAATTATTATCTGAGTGAACAGGTGCGGCGGAATTTGTCAATGCTATTCGCATCGTTGTTGTTGTTGTTGAGAGAGAGAGAGAGAGAGAGAGAGAGAGAGAGAGAGAGAGAAGGAGAGAGAGAAAGAGAAAGAGAGAGATAGATATGCAAAAGAGAGAGAGAGAGAGAGAGAGAGAGAGAGAGAGAGAGAGAGAGAGAGAGAGAGAGAGAGAGAGAGAGA
>JBCIKM010278776.1:0-11868 GCA_039654465.1 Melibe viridis | reverse complement strand
CTATGGCATAGCCTTTAAAATCATCAGGCCGCACAAGCCTCTCCACCACGCCAAGGCAGGGAACATGGAGAGGCATTAAAAAAAACAAAAACTATATATGTATAATTGTTTTTTTTAATGATAAAACCCAAAATATCAAATCAGGACAGTCCCCAAAAATTTGGGACAGTAGGCAGGTCTGTGATTCTGAATGGGTTCTGTTCTAAAATGATCATCCTTTACAATGGCATTGGCAATATTCTTTAAAAACAAAATATATTTTTATTTTTATCATTTTAAACTCTTAATCCTGTATTAAACAAGCGATAACCTGGATAGTTCAAAGAAACCCTTTAAAATAAATAACAGCTCATATTGTTCATTGTCAGCAATACAAACAATACTGGCTGATCCCAGTTCCAGAAACTTTTGTGAGTAATTTACCTTTACAATTGAAAGAAAACATCAAAGCTAGTCGGAGGTTGCTATAGATAACTATTTTAAAATAAAACATGAAGAATGGGATGGGAACTGGCACTGTCTGTTGTGCAGGCACAGTTCCAAGAAAAGACAAAGCCATAGAAAGTACTGATCTGCAAAACAGTAGCCTTGAGGTTAATTGATTTCATTATTGGATAAATTTTTTAATTGAGTTTTCAGATCCATCTTAAAACAGGGTGTCCAGGGAAATCTTGAGTCAAAAAATCCTACCAACTAAATATTAAAAAGGAAAACCGGAAAAAATGTGAACGCACCACGCTGCATAACATCATAGATATACTATTACTATTACTATTTGTATCAAAATTTAGGGCACTGGAAAAAAAAAAAAAGAAGATTGGTCATGGGTAGCCAAAATGAAGGTAAAAGTAAAATGGGAGAAATATAGCTTCGAAGTGAGCCGGTGGATACTCTCCTAACATTCCGCCCCTCCCCCCCCCCCCCACCCTTTCATAAACACAAAGAAAAAAAGAAAAAAGAAAAAAGGGAAGGGGGGGGGGGAGAGAGAAAAATCCCACCGTGTAACCTAAATTAGTGAGTTAATGTAACAATGGTGAAGTGAAAGAATATATAATCAAATCTTTTATCATTGGATTATGATGTGCTTGTTATTTGGACGATTCTGTGGAAATTCTAGTAGCTTTCTGTGATCCGGTTTTGTACTAGAATTTAAACTAGCACGTGAAAGCAAAGAATTGACTTTTCAGGGTTTTTTTTCCTCGATTTTAGTTCAATTAAAAGCTTGTCAGATAAAAAACAAAAAACAAGTCATATTGACTACAAAGGACCTCCGCATGCATTGTGTCTATCCATTGTTTGCATTAGTAGATTATTTTTGGAACGAAAACGAAGTGGACAAACCACAGAATTCGTGACTGAAATTCGGGCAAATAGCGATAAAAGTGATTAAAACATTCGTTGGGACTTAAATTTACTGAAATGAAAAGATGGACAAAAATACTTTAGCCATTTGACGCGGAGAATTCATTGTTAACTCTGACCGACCGACTTGTAACAGTGACATCAACGATTGACTGCCATTACGTAGGACAAGGACGGCAAAGCAAATAATTGTCATTATAAAAATTAGTTGAGTACTTTTCCCGAGTACAACTACTAAGTACATAATAATGAAAATAATAGAGGAAAATGAATACAATTCACTCAAGTACTACTTGCACTCAACTTTGATTATTCGCACAGCCAGCACGACGTCGTAGAATGATAAATTCAGCTTTGAATTGCTGTACACGACCATGAAGACCCGATATCCGACCACCATCAAGTTTATCCGACCAAAATCCGACTTTTCCTACCTGGATCTAAAAATCCGACCAAAATCCAACTTTCTGACTTCCCTGGACACCCTATAAAAGGAACGGCCACTTTTTTCCGTTGCCAGTCCAAACCAAGCTGTGCAGTGCACACCAGTTGGTGACTGCAGGTGATCGGATGTTGGTCACATCTTTTGCTCACAGAAGACAATGTTAGACAAAATGCTGCCTAAACTTTTTGCAATGGTCGTGTTTTTAAAATATGAATGGACAACCCATATACAGTGTAAATAAATCATTGAAGAGGCAAATGTGATGACAGCTACCTAAAAAAAACCTTGCACAGTGCCTCGATGACGCTACCATTAGGTAGAGGTAAAAGACAGTTTTTCCTAAGGTCCATCAGGACTTGAGTGCTCTTGATGGTTCTTATACACACACATTGACAATAATACACAGTCTCATTGAGTCGGAAGAAGAAGAAGAAGAAGAAGAAGAAGAAGAAGAAGAAGAAGAAGAAAAAGAAGAAGAAGAAGAGGGCCCTGGAGAGTTTTTATAGCAACCACAAGTGTGACATCTTCAATGACAAAAAAAAATGTCCAATCAAAGTCAAAGGCTTTTCTAAAGGATATTCACATACCCATACTGGTATGGATGTCTGTCCCATGGTGCTTCTTTTAGGGGGCTTGGATTTTTGTACTTGTCAAGCAACACATCCTGAACAAAACCTTCATTTTCAGGGGTAAGGTTCTCATCTCTTTTCAAGGTCCATGGCCGGACCCACCAATCCTGTCGAATTGACGGGCGGACTGTAAATTTACGACGACCTCTAAAGTGTCGCTGCTGCTGTACACAAACACTGATTGATGACAAAATGAGAAAGTAATAAAATCAGTATTTTACATATGTAGAGAGATGTACTTATGTACATAAAAACATTAAAGTGAGTTTTTCATAGAGATACCGAACCATTGGTGAGTTGGTTGTGCATGGTTTTCACACTCTGCCGCCGATCTAGATGAATATATGGTTGTGATGTTGCTCCAAATTTTATTTTTTTAGAAGTCGAAAACAATCTTGTGATGTTGCTCTACATTTTTTTTTTTTTTAAGCCCTGTGAGTGTGGTTATTTTTTGGTTTTATTTTGTGCTTTGAAGGTCAAACGGCAGCAGAAGTTAAACAGTCTCATGAATTAAAATAGCAGACTGGAATCAAGTTCAATTGAAACTTCTTTTTTATTCATTGAACTTTAAAGCAAGCTATTTTTGTATCATATGTTCCTATTCATATATACAATGGGTGGAAATAAAAAATAGAAAAATAAATGTTCTAACCCCACAAAAGGTTACCAAGCTCTTTCTTTTTAAGAGATGGTTCTGTTACAAATCGCCTAAAATGGAAATAAGGACATGTTATTTTCAATGGGGAAAAAGTGTAGGATTATCCCTTTCCACCAAACTACCCAACGAGCTAGTGACCTTTATACAAAATCCAGACCAACCCAATTCACCTGGGCATGAAAAAAATTTCAAGATTATGATTAGGTTAAAATGTCCATAGCCTAGAATATAAGAAAACAAGACCATCATTGTTGTCATCGATATCCTTATAATTATTTGCTTCATATATACTAACCAAGAGGGCAAAAGTAGAGCTGAGGGAGGAGAAGAAATAGCTGCTCGTAGTGCAGCCAATGCCATTGAGTTTACGGCCATTTTCCCTACTTTCGTTTTCGGAACAGACGGTCGCCGGGCACGGAAGATCTCCAATCAAAGAGCAACGCACCGTTCATTTCGCTTTACTGTAACTCACTGAGTCTAGATAGATTCTAGTTCGAAAAAAAAAAAGATTTTTATCAACAAAAATAAAATAAACTCACAGAGAGAGAGAGAGAGAGAGAGAGAGAGAGAGAGAGAGAGAGAGAGAGAGAGAGAGAGAGAGAGAGAGAGAGAGGTTGTAGTCTCATTTTTTAAAACAATCGTACTTTGCTCACTTTGTGTACAACCATTTTGCTTTTGCTTCAGCAAGTCCCGACAACGGAAACTGAACGTTTCCTACAACATAGAAAATATCAGTCACCAAAAATTGCTTTAATTAAAGCCGTCAAAATTGTTTGTCAAAGCAAATACCCCCTTCTTTACCAAATTAATTTACACAACAGGATTTAATATGTGTGCTTTTTGTTGTTGTTTTTGCTTATGCCGTATGTACTTTGATTCTTTGTTTTATTAGTTTCTTTGCTGTTTTCTTCGTCTTGTTTTTATCTACGCCTTTTGTTTTGTTTTGTTTGTTTGTTTTTGTTTTATTTTTTGTTAGATTTTTGAAGGAGCGAGAACGATATACCAAATTGAATATGATTATCCCTGCCTAATTAGAATTTTAGAATATTTAATTTTGGTAACCCTTTATTATAGATCCATACTTGGCGCCCAAAAATTTTACTGTTTCGATTTATTTAGTTATTTCTCATCCCACTTCCAGAAATTGTATCAATGAATGCTTAAGTAAATAGTAAATCACAGGGTGGTGGATGGCTCAGTTGGTCAGCCCGCTGTTCTGGCGGTGGCCAGGCGAATCGGTGCCGTGGCAGGTCCTTGGTTCGATTCCCTCCCCCGACGTCTTCCTGTTTTGTTTTGGGTTTTTTCCTTTCTCTCTATGGTTTCGACTTAGACTCACCTCGGCACTGTGCCAAAACTATTTTCTGTTAATTTTCATGAACTGGTGAAACAACACAATGAACCGAGAAGAATAATGATAAGCTATGGTGTCTAACCTCTTTAAGGAAAAACGAATTCACTAATAGTAGTGGAAACAAAAAAATTGCACCAGTTTTATGGATAATAAATTATAGTATGCGCTTCCTAGTGTCCGTGTCCTCAATCGATTTTCTCATTGACCGACACTTCACTTTTCTAACCCAACCCGGAAGTCGGAAACACTTCGTTGGTTTGGAAAAAAGAAGTCACATCTGCTGAACGCCATATTGAATCTAGAAATATCAAGCATTACTTTCGAGAAAAAATTCATCAAGCTGACATTGCTGTTACTGAGATAAAGCGAATCTTCAAACACAGACTTTTCCTTTATTCACAGGTACATTTGCAAATAATTACTATGATAGTCTTGAAATGTTCTGTTCTTGCAAAAATGATTTATTTGACAAGACGACATCATTTAAAGATCCTGATACTGTTGGAAATCAATCTTATAACTCAATTCCTCTACATAAAAAAGAAATCTTAGACAGCTTTTTTAAAAAGTCTCCTTACACAAAGCTTTGTTTGGGATCTAAGCTTGGATTAGACTGCCAACTCGGACCTTTTTTCTCGCCCAACTTTGGTGGTGGCTTTGACACTCAGGAGAGGAATCACTGACCGTATTTAGGGCCTTTGTTGTTCGTGGCTGCTCATACGTGATTGTAGAGAAAAACAAATTCTATTCGTACAGCAGTGTTGCTAAATTTAGCAAATGTGCTGTTCCCCGAACAAGGGGAGCTTTCCATTATGAGCGAGGGTTGTTGAGTTTACATTATTATTTCAGAATTTATATATTCCCATTAAATCACATTTTATTTAAACACAGGGTTCCCATTCTGTCGGGAATTAGGCAAATTTGTTCCCGATTGGGAAAAAACGGTCTTGAAAATCAGAATGGTCTTGTTTTTGGCGATCGTGGTCGGGAAAATCAAACAGCAGCTCAGAGAACTCACTATAAAAATGATGAAATAATATATTTTTTGTGGAAAAGTAAAGAAAAAAGATCTTTCTCTAAAATGTTTTGATTACAAAGAATAGCAGCAAGACAAATCTTTCTGTTTTAAATTTTTGTTGCAGAGAATAGCAGTTTTGTTTTTTGTATCAAATCCATTCAGTATTATTGGCAGTGTTTCTCGGCCTCAGTGAGTCTTAATTACAACTTTATTTCAAGATCACGTAATCTAAATACTGAATATGATGGTGTGATCAGGCACCATTTAAGAATTATTAATAAATTCTTCTTCCAAATCAAAAGATGATATTGATATTGCATCAAGTAAATTTATTCTGCAGCTGCATTGCTAGATTTTTTTCTTCTCAAAATACTGGTCTTGAAAAAAATTCTGAGGTCTTGAGTTTTGAGATGGCTTTTAAGTGGCAACCTTGGAAACAAACATCTGGTCATAAACCTTTCTTTGCTCAATATCGATGATTAGACTGTAAGATTAGACACAGACGGACAAAAGGTGAGGAGTGTTATTTTCAGGTGTGAACAACGCTGCAAGAGAGAAAGAGAAGGGTCCCAAGACAATCTTTCAGGAAGGAAATTTCTCAAATATGTTGTCTACGGTGTAGTGATTGGGCTACTAACTTTCTCAATTGTCTCACCATATGGATAGTTTTGCAGCTGTAATGAGAAACTGCAGTTCAAATGGAATGGTGTTCTCTTACAGTCCCGTATGAGCAGTAACTGCCTTTCGGCTAAACCTAAGATTCGCCTCAGCTGGAGCATTACTATCTCAGAGATGACTTTTAAAGACCTTACAAATGATTTTGGTTTGTTTTAGAGTTTTCTTGCAAATAGAAAATGGTTTTCCTTTGTAGCATACAGCACTTCTCAAGACTGCCCCATTGGGCTGTTGCAACTGACACCCACCTCATGTAAGAACAAAAACTCATTTGAAGCTTCCTTTGGCCTATTTAGAGGGAGTCATTACCAGTCTAGACAAGATTTTTATGTCTGAATTTAGATGCATGGATGAATTGATTTTTTTATTATTATTATTTATTGCAACTGGATAACCCTTAAAATTCTAATAGGACTAACAGTTAGTCCTTACAAGAGTACTTGGTGTATTTTTTCTATACTATTTAGTATTATTGAATTCTCTTTTAAAGCCATGCAATGAAATTTGGAGAAAGAAAAATTGTACTTTACCTGCTGACTGCACTGCTTGAGCAGGACCTGATTTTTTTGTTTTGTTTTTTTTTGGGGTTTTTTCTTTAGCCTATCTGTAATCAACCAGTCTTTTAGTGTAGGTACCATGCACAATATAATTGAATGTTTAAAGATATTTTCATGTTTATTTTGTTTGTTATGTTTGTTTGGGTCTATATTTTGGGAGGGGGGCATTGGTAATATCTGAAAAAAATTTTTAACACCAAATGGGAGGTTCTAAAAACTTTTATCTCGGAACAGAAAAGGTTCAGGAAATTTTGGCAAAGTCCTGTGACATCTCTGATACACAATGAGATTTGTCCAAGGTTTCATTCAACTCCAATGGTTTTTACAAATAATTTTTAGCCATGAAGGCTCTTGTTCATCAGTTCAAGTTAACTTCAAGGTTTTCACAACTGACTAGATGTGCCTTATGGAATACTGGAGTTATCTGAGAATGTCAATTTCCTCAATTTTGTGGAGGCAGTAAAATATATTTGAACATTGACTTAACACCTTTACCACCATATCACTTGGCAAGTTTTTGGAGGAATATTCCTTTTAGGTTTTTCCTCTTGTTCTCATCTTTCTTTCGTCTTCCTATTTCTTTCATCTTCCTATTTCTTTCATCAAATTTAAAATGCTGTTGTCGCAAAGAAAAACACTGGGTATGTTCCATTATCAGGTTAGTCTTGGTACAACACACAAGTAACAGTTTGTCATCCCCTGTTCAATGGATTGTGAGACAATTTAATCACCTGTCTTGACAATTATATGCGGTTTAATTGAACACAGCAAACAAAGGAAAGAACCGACACACATTCTGGCCTTGATCAATCTGAAGAAGACCTTCTCTTGTCATTAAAAAAAATAAATTTTGCACTAAAATAACCCTTAGCCCTTGAGTATGTGAAATGCGCCATTGGCTCAGAGTCAAAATTTGATTTCAAAGTACCAGAAAGAAGCCCTTTTTCAGCACATTCACCTTCATATCGTCAGAGAAATATAAATCTCTATAAAAGAAGAGTTTTGAACCCATTTGAAGAAAGGAGTAACTAAAATTAATAACTTTGTAACCATATATTCTCCTAAAACTTAGACCTAATGGTCGTGATGATACACAAATTATACTCCACTTTTGAAAACTCCCTGCAGTTGCTGCTTTTTGAGTTCAAATTCATACAAAGTATTTTTGACCATGCCTCCCTCATGGATTAAAGTCATGTTTTGCAAGTGTGACTTTGTGTCCCAATATTGCCCAATGACTCATTTTCATGATGTTATTTCAAGCAAAAGCTCATCTTCAACAATAAGGCATATTTGAACACACACATTGCCATAAAGCAAAAATGTTATATTTTTTTAATTTTCTTTCTTTTTTTCTTTTTTTTTTCTTTTTTTTCTTTTCCAATTTACCTGATATGATACTTGCAAAGTAGTATGGCAGAATGTTTTCTAGGGATGATTATAATGGCATCAGACTTTATCCAAAGGGTCATGGTTGATTTCACATGGCAAGCATACCCTCCTCAACAGAGGTAAAATCCAACATATCCCTTGGCCTTCTTTGAGCCTTTTCTGGCTCCCATTCAACATCCTTGGGACATTCTCAGAGGCAAATGATAATAAGCACTGCAAGGAACACTACTATTCAAAACGTAAATGAAGAACAGAAAATTCCAGAAAGACAAATCCAGCCACTGATCACTGGAGTGGATAGGATGCTATGACTATCAATGAAAATGACAGAATACTGACTACCAACACATACTCCATGCAAATGTTGAAAAGGGGGTGACTGGAATCTGCTTCATTTGCCCCAGCAACCTTAAAATCTTTAAATTTACCTTTAAATCTGAGCAAACAAATAGGAATGAAGCTTTGTTGCAGTCTCTCTTCATTGCTGCAATTCCATATTGATTAAAAGATAATGTTGACTCACTTTGCCGGTTATTAGCGACAACTAAGGATCTTCTTCTAAAATATTCCAGCCGCTTTGTAATGTCTTGTTACATTTTTTTTTTACCCATGAAGCCTACTTCCATAATAACAGCAGAGAAAAAGTAAAAAAAAAGAAGTGATTTTGGATCCTTTACATATGTCACAAAGTGACAAATTTTATTCCAGCAGAACAATTTAGCCTCACTTTCCACTTAACTTTAGGATTTCGTCCAACTTCTCAACTTTGATGATTCGACCCTTTGACCCATATATTACTACCTTTACCACTTGGATCTGCATGTGAAGGGATTACAGAAGAAACTAGATAAGAGAGAGTGAGAGTAGGGGAGAAGGGGTGGGGGGAGAGTGAGTGGATAAGAGTAAAAAGAACAGAGTAAGAGAGAGAACTCGCGTGATTGAATTTTTCACAGATTTTTTAAACAAGTATTTATGTATAGCTAGTAGGCTCACCACTCTTTTATTATAATGCGCCTAGAGTCTGCTGTCGAGAGGGATGTGCCTGTGCATAATAAATGTTAATTATTATTATTATTTCTATTCTCAAAAAAATTAAAATATATGTGCAACTTTTGAGTTCAATTTTAAGCACAAACTTCCCATGGCCCAAACAAAAAACATCCATATTTTGTTGGCCTGCATGCATTAAAACACTTAAAGCTCTCTAATGAATTTATTTTGAAATTAAAAGTAAATGAACAGAGCATAAAGGAGCTTTCAGATCACACCAAATTTTAAAAAATACAACATTGTAATGATGGTAAATAATGCAAATCAACTTAATTTACAGTCAGACCCTGACAACAATCAGAATCTCATGGCCTGCACCCATCATCATGGCAAAGACCGTCATCAATGTCACAAGAACTACCATAGTCACCTCATTCTCTAACACTCTAAAGCACCTACTAAAATCAGCCTCGTCAGAAGACATGCCCCCTTTAGAAAGGTTTTTCTTTAAATACTTTAAAAAATCATATCCCACTCAGTAGATAAGATAAATGGACTTGGTAACAAAGAAACAAAATTAAAACTCTTCTTATTCTTTAAAAGGCTTATTTATGCACAGGGGAGGAGGGGGTAGCAAATGTGTTTAGTCAACAATACTTGTCAGGGCAGGCGTTACAGGATAGTAATAATAATAATAATGACAACACACTATCGGACACAGCCAAAGGATATACCTGCAGCGTCATTCTTTAACTTTTTTTTGCCAGTTAAAGGAAACATGTCCACTGTCGTCCAGCAAGTAGTCTTGAATTGGCATTCACTAACAGAATAAGTTTTTAAAATATCGAGGTGTGACTTTTGACTCAATGACTGTTTAAACTTAATGATGAAAAGAAAACCCTGCATTGCATCATAAACCAGTGCATTTTTTTTCCATCTGTGTAAATTACAAATACAATAGTCATACAGGATTAGGCATTGTTTACCCAAGGATGTAGCTACTTGAACCATTCCGGAGTTGTAAATTTAGAACATTAACTGGTTACATAGCTTTAAAAAGTAAGGTATTTCCCATTCTTTCCTGCAAAACAAGAAAAACAAAAAACATACGATCGGTGAACATTTTCTGTCAACCCTATTTGAATGAAACCATTTCTTAAGACAGCTACCTCTTGGAGAGAAGGTCAGAAGTTAAAAGTTTTAAGCAGATGTCACTCTTTCCTGGATGTTTCCATGCAGGCCAGAAAACAAGCATCATGGTATTTGAAAATTGTTTGGTCATATTTTAATCAAATGCTCATCTAAAATAAAATTAAGCTAAATTAAATCACTGTCTTAAAATGTAAGTTTTGAATGCTCATCTCGTGATAATAAAAGCTCGATAAAGTTATTTATTACAATAATACAAGAGGACCAGATTTCTTTTTTTATGATTCCTGTCATAACAACATACATATTTCAGTGTAACATTATTTTTTTTAAACTTTCACTTTAATTATGAAAAAAAAAAACCCGGACTAATTTATCGATAAAAAATGATGAAAATGCTTGAGAGTTAACAACCTTTAAAACTTATTTTAGCATTTGAATTTATCAGTGAGTTGTAGGTAAGGTCTTCTGTAGTTAAATACAACTTTGAAGATTTGTGTTGGGCTTATGAATGAGCAAACATTTTAATTTTACAGAGATGCTAAGAAGAGATACAGTTAATGAGGATTGTGTAGCCAATACAGTATACTTTGGGAGGGATTGTCTGGCATCATGATAAGTCAGGTATGACTGACTGTAACTACTGCAAGTCCAGATTGGATGGTATTCAACATTGCACCACATAGAACCAAAAACAGCCAACCAAAAAAATTAAAAAAATTTAAATTACTAAGATTTTATCAACACAAAAATGTTCACCTAGTAACAGGGTAATTTATTTTCTATATAAATGTCTGTGTCAGACTCAGTGTGTTTATTTTGGTCATGTGTTACAGGTATATAAACTTATGAGGTTGGCTTTCTGTACTTTGCAATTTTGTAATCCTTTCCTTTCCGTTTTTTCCTCCTGAATTTTTAACTCATGAACCAACCAAACTAGGTTTTGATTTCATTGTTGAAACAAATGAATATCACAGTACAGTAGTTTATAAGCACTATAAATCTTTTTCAAAGATATATTGACCATTTCCTATGGTGTTATAAACTTGATATGGAGCATTTATTGTTTTTGTTTTTTTAATATAATGACACTCAAACAGATTTGGATCATTAGATCATTGATTCGCTATATATCGGTATGTAATTTGCAAACTGCACAGATGATAAAGACTGATTTATGTGGTTCTTTTGCAGCAGGATGTTGTTGAGTGACTTTGCCATAAAAGTAGTTTAGTGCAGGCAGCTCTGTATTATCGCTGATACAGATGAAATCTATAATTATAGTCTTGTGATCTGTCAATCTGTAGAATAGGTATCCAAGTGGAAGTGGGAGCTCAATAAACTGTTCAGAACATTGCGAAACTCTAAATACAGTTCTGTGTTGACAATATTGAAAGTCCTGGAGTACACATATACACCTTTTCTGATTTCTGGCATAGGACTGACATCTCTTCCATTTTCGGCAATCTTCAGCTCATCATGTGTGAGGTGGATTAACCCTCATCTTTATCAGGCTGTGTCTGCTGCAGAATCATCTAGTGATTAATATGTGAAATTACCTACTACCCCCCCCCCCCCCTCGCCCCCACAAAGCTGAACTTCTTTTCTCAATTATTGTTGTGTCCAGTTCATGTGAATGTGC
>JBCIKM010278556.1:0-11869 GCA_039654465.1 Melibe viridis | reverse complement strand
TTGATCTGTTCCCTCTTTTAACTGATTCTATCATCTTACTTTCCTCTGGGCTCCTCTATGACCCTCGTGTGTCGTGGAGTCCTAAAACCTCCAATAAACAAACAAACAATCATGACTTTGCTCATTCTTTATGCAGGGACAATCTACTTTTACTTTGTCTTCTAGGCGCTCTGTTGTCTTAATTACTCATGTCTTAATTACGCAATGGAAGTCCAATTTTTGTTGTTTCTTTTTACAGAATCGGAGTATGAGACAGACTCATCTGAAGATTCTCTGGTGAAAAACGCCCCCAGGATTATTCGGCAAACGCCAGCATCTCTCCATGACCTCAAGCAGATCAAGACGTCATCAGTGGCGACACCTACTAGTCCTTCCACTAGGCTGTCTGCCAGCAAAGCCAGTTTCTTCTCAGAACCTCCCAAAGTGGTCAGTCTGGACCCCTGGAGCATGTTTGGCATGGGCAACAAAAAAGGATCTGGCAAGGGAAAAAATGAGCAGGGGCAGGAAAATGCAGGGGATGATGATGACAATGATGAGGTTGTGGCCACTGATGAAGACAGCGTAAGCGATTCAACACGAAAAGTTCATGAAAGTAATGCTGTGGATGATGTGTCTGGCAAGGATCCGACTGATGTTTCGGAGAGCCTTGACCAGGATTATCGAAGCAAAGAGGATAAGAGCCGATCCAGGAAGGCCTCAGAAGTTGGATCTCTTGATGACCTTGATGAGGAATTAGAATTTGATGGGTCTGAGGAAGAAGAGGAGAAGGAGAAGGTTGAGCCTAAGAGGAAAGGTATTCTTACCAAGTCCAAATCTTTTGATGTAGATGACGGTATTAGAGAGGAAAGGGGAGGGGAGGAGGGAGATGATGAGGCAGGGGAAGAAGAAGAGGAGAGGACGGAGAACAGCGAGGAGTTGCTGGGCAAGACAGCGGTCAGTGAGGCTATGGAGCAACTCCTGAAGGACATTGATCACAAGGGGGGTGTGGCCAGAGGACCAGGAGTGGAGGACCACAATGCCACAGACACGTCAAGCTCTGGAGAGAATGAAAGCTTCATTGAGGGCCGGCACAGCCCTAGTGCCAACAAGACTCGGAAATTCCGCATGAGGCGGCAGGCAGTGAGAAAAGCCAAGGCCAAAAGGCAGCAGAGGGCCTCACTGACCAGCGAGAGTGAGGCTGCCAGAACGGACCCCACCACAACTGACAACTCCCTTCCTCAATCCTCGTCCGTGTCCAGAAGTCCTAGTGTGGAGTTGGAAAAATTGAATACGTTACCAAGTGTTGAGCCTGTGGAGGAGGGCAGCAACTTCGTAGAATCTCCTGTACAAGAGAACGCTGAAGAGACGACCCCGAGCTGTGAACAGTTACCGTTAAAAGTTGCTGCTGAACCTTCAGATGAGGAAATGGTCAAGCCAAAGATCGATATAATGTCAGTACCAGATGTAAATCTAGAAGATATTGACACAACTGGGATAAGCACCAGTGGTAACGACACATTGCGGCAAGTTCTAGAAAGTGTTGCAGCCATGCCAGACTTATCAGACGGCTCGGACATTGACGACCTCGTCTTCACCAATATAGACGATCGGTTTGTCACCAGCCGCAAGAAAGGCAAGCCGAAGCAGAGTGTCAAGCTCCGTAAAATAGGCAGCACCAAGACCGAGAAAGAACCTGGAGAGGCGAATTCCAGTTTCTCTATCTCCACCCCGAGCGACTCTGAGTCGTCCGTGAGTTCGGTGGGAGATGATGCAGAGAAAGGGGTGGTTGAAGGGAATACTGTACAGGATGACGATGATGATGACCAGCCAGATGAAGAAATGTTGAAGGACTATCAAACAACGATGAGTCTTGCTCTTGGCGAGAGTTTTTCCGAGGGAGAGACGGATGTGGACCGTCTTAAAGGGGACGAGGAGAAGGGCTCTGAACTTTCAGAGGAAAAGGTGGACGATAAGGAAGAATTCAAAGAAGATAAAAACAATAAAGAAAACGAAAAACCCCAAGAGAACCTGGTTTGTAAGGATGGCAGCGGTAGTGTAAATAGTACCTCAGAACCAAAGGATTGTACAGAAGAATCGACTCCTGATATTCAAAAGTCCCATTCCTTGTTGCATCAACCTGTTGAACCAACCTCAAGCCCAGCTCCCTCCATTCCACTGGGTGAGATCAAATCCAGCCCAACCAAAGACACTTCCCCGTCATTGGTCACAGCAACAACTTTCACCACCTGTTCCACAATCAACAACAACAACAACAACAACACCACTTCCACCCCTACCAATACCAGCGCTCTGACAAACACAAGGGAGTCTTCTGGCAGCGAAATGTTTTTCTCCCCAGTAGAAAGCTTTACGACCCCTCCACCCTTTTCCAAAACAGACGCCCAGGCCAACACTTTCCAAATTCCAGACCCTGTCAGCTCCACACCACATTTACCAAAGCAAAACTTACCTCTCCACCCAGAAGTTGAACCTTCTGAGACAAGCCCGCCGTCAACTCGGTCAACACCATCTTTATCAACTCCCATATCCTCTTCCTTGTCCTTATTGTCCCAGGCTCCGTCTCAGCCAGTGCTGTCCACTCCCAAAGATCTTTCACTGAAATCAGAAACCCTCTCATCCAACCTGGCCTCGTCCAAACCCCACAGAAAACTCCCCGAGCTGCCCAAGCTCAAAGTCCCATCCAAGCAGCCTGTCCGAGGCGGCAACATCAAATCGGAAGTCCTGGAACCCCCTGTCTCATGCTCCTCCCCAAAACTCACCACCAAACTCCGGCCGTTACCAACCCCGGACAACAAATACGGCAGCCCAATTTTGAGACGGCCGTTACCAGTACCCAAAACTACTTCATCATCATCATCATCATCATCATCGTCTTTATCTTCATCTTCGTCCAGTGTCAATAAAACGGCGTCATCTATACCATCGTCTTTGTTCATGAAAACATCAGGAAAAACAACAGTGACAACCCCTGCTTCGATCACTAAACCTGCGACAACGGTCAGATCCAGGATCTCCTTATCCACCTCTGCCGCATCCTCCACCAGCACAGCAGCAGCAGCATCTTCATCAACCGTCACAACACCTACAACATCATCCTCATTGTTATCTTCATCCAAACCTATACGATCATCCTTTGGTGCTAACCCAAACAAATTGAACTCCCAACCCATCACCCCGCCAGTTTTTCGGCCACCGACTAAAACCCTGGTCCCGTTGGACAAAACAAAACTCAGACTTGGATCCTCGACAGATCAAGCTGACTCTGATCTGGAGATTGGCAAAAAGAAGCGGATTTCGGCTGAAGGTATATCCATGGAAGAAAATGGTATTGAAGATATCCCTTTTGCCGATGAGAGCAGTGAGATGGAAGAAAGATTTTTCACTCCACATTCCACTAAGAAGCAACCCAGATTTGCTGTGAATCCCAACAACCAAAACAACTTGCCAGCCTCTAATGCCAGGAAGAGGATTTTGCCGAATCCGCCATCCAGCAATACTGATCCAACTGTTTTGACTGCTGAACAAATCCGGGAAATCCGAAAGGCAGACATGGAGAAAGCCAAAGTGCAAGCCAGGGAAAGGGCACGGCTGAAGAGCGACGAAGAGCTGGGGATAAGTGTTGGAAAACCAGCCAGTATTGCCTCCGGTAAAACAGAGAATGGGGTACTGGATAAAATCAAGCTGGATAGTGAGAGGAGGAGTTCTTCTTTTGATACACCTTCAGCCAGTGATAACAATCTCTTGTCGGATAGCGATGATAAGTTGTCATCCGCAGTTCCCTCCCCTGCTCACTCCAGTGCGGGAGAGCAGAAAGTTTTGTCGGCAGACGGAAAGAAAGACAAGAAGAAACCTAAAGCTAGAAAAGAGAGGAAAGTCAAGAAGGAGAAGAAGGATTCGGATCAAGAGAAGAAAGACAAGAGGAAATCTCTTCTAGCTCTCATTCTGCCGGGAAAATCTTCCCCGGACAAATCCAATAAAGAAAATCACAAGGCAGCCAACAGCAACAGCAACAGCAACAGCGGTGGAAGCACAGACCACTTGGCCCCGAGCAGAGAAAACGAGGACAGCACCACGCCCCTACCAAAGTCCAAATCCAAATCCAAAACCAAAATCCTGCCGAAATCCAGCAAAGGACAGGACAAAAAAGTCAAACGCGGCAACAACAATAACAACAACAACAACCCGTCAATGTCCAATTCCCGGGAAAGCCTGGACGCAACTCCTGTGCTTGAAAGTAAAAAAGACTTGGCCATCTGCTCCGTGTTCCACTCTGGCTCCAAGAACACCAGAACCTCGGAGGTGCTGTCGGAGCTGACCAAGAGAAACATGCCCTCCGTGGCACCCAGGGCCAGTAGTAAGTAGTGTCTGGCAGTCTGCCATTAGCCTATTGTTCATGGACAACTGATAAAATAAAATTCGTTAATGAATGAAAATCGTTAAAATTTTTTAAAATTTTGACCTTTCTGCCAGTGAAATGAAAGTGTCCCAGCCTAAGCAACAATGTTTGTTTCTCTCTTATGGAACTGTCATCATCGTTTTTTATGCTGTAAATCAAAAGGGTCTTGAAGTGGTGTTGAGAATAGTCTCCCCCCCCCCATTTTGCTTTATTTTATCCTCCTTGCAATTTAATGATTTTTCTCATTGATGAGAACCATATTGGATAACATTTTTTATTTTATTTTATTTTTATTTTATCCCCCTTGCAGTCGATGACTTCTCCGACTCTGATGAAAGCCACATCTCCCAGTTCACTGTGCGCAAAATGGTGGGTGGTTTGATTCTTATATCAAGCTCGAGATCATAATGATGAGGGCGGAATAGAATATCCTCTCTGTAAGCTTTCATATAGCCAGCCATATTTTTTGGCAGAATTACAGTATTTACTTAATGCTTATTTTCTTGCAGTTAAGTTACTGTTATTTAAAATGTTCAAGATTCAAAAATTCCAAATTCCTTACTAGGTTATTAACCAATACAGTCATTTGGACAAAATAGATTGTGTTGAAAAAAATAAATAATAATTAAAAAAAAAAAAATACACAAGGAACATTTTTCTTATGGTTCTTTTCAAAAGTGGATACTGAGACTTCTCAGTGTTTTCTCCTCAGCATTAATTGTATCTATTGGTTTTAGGGCACCATGGCTCAATAGAGCCATAGGGATACCGTAGCGGATAATAAGTCAACAGAGCAGAGAGAGAGATGTATGAAAGCCAATTGACTAATTACCTAAACAAACTTTGATCTGGTCACGGTGGACTGATCACCTGCCTGTCTTCATTTCTTGTGATCCAGAAGTTTTCCTAGCTCTTTGGAGCTGGGTCCTGACACTGCTAAGGCAGTATGAAGGGATATGGATAACAGAACACTTTGATCTGGAAGTCTAGGAGCTCAGCCTGAAAGGTGTCATTGTCCTATGCTAAAGGGCTTGGGTTTGATTCCTGCTGGTGCTTTGATGCCAACCACACTGCAGTGCTGCTATTACTTGGGTTGTGTCACTTTTCCCGCAGGATCGATCCTTAAGACAAATGCAGTGCTGCTATTACCTGGGTTGTATCACTTTTCCCACAGGATCGATCCTTTCAACACATTTTTTTGTGTGTGTATGATGTAAGCATGATGAATAATATATACAATTTTTGTAAAAAATTTTAATTTAAATTTAAAAAAAAATTCTGATAATTATAAAGAATTGCTATCATTATTTAATGTTTTTACTTCATCCATGGTAGGAGGACAACCTTGATGAACGCGTGTCACGTCGGCTGCGCAAGATTCAGCAGAAACAGCAGCGGCAGGCGCAGCAGAAGCGACTGCGCATGGCCCAGGAGATTCAGCGACAGTTGGAGGAAGTGGAGGTCAGGCAGCGGGAGCTGGAGGAAAGGGGGACCACTGTGGAGAAAATCTTGCGGGGAGACGGACCAGGTTGGTGGAAACTGCACAGTTCACTGTGTGTAAAGTTGTCTGGCCTGGCACTTTGATCTTGTTCATTGACTGTGTTTATAGATATGGTTTTGAAAACTATTTATTACCACTGACCAGCTTTGAAAACAGGAAAAGATGGAGATGGGATCTCTTTTGTCGCCCCTATAAATTGTGGCTGAGAATTTGATGGCCCAATAAATCACATTGTGGTTGAAATAATCACTTTCACTTATTATTTTAAAAACCTTATTATGATAATCTTTTTTTTCTGCCAAAATTTAAACAAAAAATGCCTCATCCGTGCCACATAATGAAGGAGTTGAAAGTTTTAGGTGGGCAATTTACAGTGCCTGTTAGAGGGCGTAATGTATTCTGGTTGAAGGTCTCTGTATTCAAGGTTAAAGGTAAAAGTGTCAATTGTTCACTCTATTTGAGAATGGGATGAGTAAAGGATTGTGAATCAAAAAAAAAAAGAGAGAGAGAGAATAAAAATGCTGGATGTTGTCCTTGTTGCTTACAGATGACGTGGATTATGATGAAGGCAAGCTGATGAACGAATGGTTCTCCCTCGTCCATGAGAAGAACGCGTTGCTCAGATACGAGTCGGAACTGAATGTGCGGTAAGTCACTGAGCACTTCAGATAGAATTATTTTCTAGACAAGTCTACTGGTTGCAGTAGTGAGCAGGTAGGGTGTTAAACATTTTGTGATGGCTTGGATGTTGAAAAAATCTCATAACAATTGGTCTGTTATAGCAGCCTGAAGAAGTGAAAAAAAGATGTTGGAAAGAAAGTTGTACTTTCAGATTATTGCACATCTCATTTATCTGACTGCGATCTATTATTATGCTCATTGAATGAAAAATCGCTATTTCTTTGCCATTCAGTAGTATAGGTACAAAATTTTTAGACAGAGAAAGGAGGGAGAGAGAGGATAGGACAGGACAGGACAGGACAAGACAGACCGAGAGAAAGAGAGAGAGAGAGAGAAAGAGAGAGAGAGAAAGAGAGCGAAAGAAAGAGAGAAAGAGAGCGAGAGAAAGAGAGCGAGAGAAAGAGAGAGAGAGATGATGATGATGATGCTAGTCTGTAGAACTGACAACGCAAGTCCATTAATGTCCTTTCTCTCTCCCTTGCTCAGAGCTAAAGAGTTGGAGCTGGAGGATCGACAGGCGAGACTTGAGTCAGACTTCAGGGAACGGTCACGTAAAGCAGGTAAGATCCTGGCTCAAGCTTACTTTAATCCGAAGGCAAAATGCAGTGCGTCTGTTACCAATCTGGCAGCTGTGTTTTTCATGGAGCCTTCTTTCTATTGGAAATGTCATTGATATTTTGTTTTCTTGAAAGTTTTGGTCTCTTTTTTTTTCTATTCTTGTTTATTTCTCACTATATGTTTTATTCATGGCAAACTTGATAAAGTGTCTGTGTTTCAAGTGGTTTTTTTCTGTGTGAAGGTCTAATTCTCTTTTATTTTGTTGGTTTCTTCATTGAGGCCCTAACATGGATATTTTTTTCAATATAGAGGTCATGTAGTTTGTAACAATATTTTCTCTTGATTTTTATGACATAGAAATGACATCACCTCTTGTCTGTTAATTTTTTTTCTCTCTAACATGTAGACAGTAACAAAAACACAGAAAATTTGCTCTGCTTGCATTAGGAGCTCTTAAATTCATTTTGTATTCTGCTACACATTTTTAATAACATCTAGATGTAACATTGAAATTACTGATAATGGTGCAATTGGTTTCCTTTGGCATCTTTTTATGCAGAAGCTTGTGATATAGTGACATCTTTTAAATTGTTTTTTTTTATCAAGCTTGTTTATTAAGTCTACTTCTACTGCTAGTTTATAGTTGCTTTCGAGCAGTTGTAATGTAACTACTGCATTGAAATGAGAGGGCAATTCTGCAAGATTGGCAAAGTCACCTCAATGTAGAGCAGAACTTAAACAAATTTAGCATAATCCATAGAGGGGGGGGAAAAAATGAAATGTAGAAATATGAAATATTGCACTCAACTGCTGCCTCAAATCTCTTTGTGGAGTTACTTGTAAATAATGAAACCAGTGAATGTTTGAAGCCTCCTTGGCGCAAACTATAGTCGGGGACTCGTTTTATTCAAACTGGTTGTTCTTCAAGCATATAACCCATAGTTCACAGCATTATGATGTTTCAGTGGGGTATTTAATTTTTTTGTTTTTGTCGTGGGTTGTGGTTTATTTTTATGGTCTCTATTCTTAGTCACGTGCATGAATGAATTTGTCTATCATTGTCAACCTTTTTTTTTTTTTTCTTTGGCAATCTTTTTTTTTTTTTTTTTAAAGAAATTTTTGTGTAAAAAAAAAATATTAAATTAAGTTTTTTAAATTCAGATGTTGGGTGGTCCAAAATAATTTTGCCTGATGTTTGAGTATCTTTGATATTGCTCAACGATTCTATTTAAGCTGAAAAAAACGAACAAACCCAAACCCCTTATGCTTAGATGAATTATTGCAAATTTTCTAAGGTGCAACAACAGTTCGAATGTATTTGGGTCTGTAAATTTGCAATGTATTTTATAACTGGTTATGCTATTTGTGTGACAACATTTTCTTGGTTCCGCTAATATGAAGATCTCCCCATATGGAAATCTTTGCATCTCTTGATTTGACTTTGCAAGTTGCTGTCAATGTGTGCACTCCATGATAGGGAAATTTCAGGTTAGAAAGACCTTGAGTATTTAGTAACTAGCTAGTCTTTACCCGAATTATTCTCGCTGTAACCGAAATCTGACTTAAAAATAGATCTGCAATAATGATGACAGATCCTCGTGTTTATAAATCCCAGGACTGTTATCAGGAGAGATCAAAGACTCTTCATTATGGATTCTAAGATTTTATTTTTCTTCGTTGTATATTGTATTCCTGTTTGAAATTTGATTGCTGTACTTTTTTTTTTTTTTTTTTTTTTTAAGTATTGATTTTATTGTTGATGACCCAGCGACACCCGTGTCTGTGTTGTGAATGAATGGAGGAATAAGCAAATTATCAGCGCAGTGTGTATAGATGTCAGGTGTTGATATGCACTCGTGCAATTGTTGTGGAACGCAATGGTATGCCTGTAAGGCACATTGTTACTGTATGGATAGAAAATTTGTTGAATAATTTTTTTTTTTTTTATTTATTTATTTATATTTTTAAATGGATTGGTGTAAATGAATGGACTGTGTCTGTATGTTAATGTGCTGGTACATGGTGTGTATGATGTTGCGTTATATTTTGACGTCGCTGTGTCAATTCTTCAGGTGTAGAATCGCAGCCCCTGCCAGACTTGTTGACCAGCAGTGAGTGTCTTCCACACCTCTTCTATAGTCCGTTCCCCCCCCCCCATCCCCCACCCCCAAAAGAAAAAAAACCCAACAACAGCAACAACAAAAACCCTAACAACAACCCCCCCCCCCTCCCACCCCCAAAAAACAAAAATGAATAAATTAAAAAAAAACAAACAAAAAAAACCCCAGTGTTTTTCTGAATAACTTTTATGTCCATGAATGCTTTGTTTTGAAAGTTTGCATTCGGCTCAAAGTCATTTGGTCTTAACTAAATTCAAAATTTGAGCAATATCCGTTCAGTTTTTGACCTGGTTTCTTCTTTGTCTTTGCATTTTACACATCAAGAGGTGTGATGCATTCACACTTTTACAATAGTTTGTGAGTAAAAATTGATGACGTCAAAATAGAGTTTGTTCATTATGAAACCATGTCAAAATATTGCTAGTGAACGCACAAAATTGTGACGTTAGTTTAGTTCTGCAGACAACATTTTAAAATTTTGATTTAAGAAAGTTGACGAAAATAGCTTGTTTTTTAGTATGCAAAACATCTATCAGCCGCAATGCAAATTTTGATAATGATCTGCACAGAAACAAATTTTTTTTATTAAGAATAAATGCTGTTTGGTTGGGTTTTTTTTCAAAGTGGAACGGACTATACACATTTCTTCATTTATCCTTGTCGTCATCGTTGTTGCTGTTTTCTCTGGTTGGTGCAGCCTTTTGCTGTTTTGTAAATGCCATTAATAACAATTTGTTGCTTCTGCAGCTCCATCTGTTGCTCTTGCCACCATTGCTTATGTCGGAAACCAAATTCAGTTCCTTTTCATTTTGAATTTGACTCTACCCTTTGTTTTCTCTCTTGCTTGTTAAAATTTGAAAAATGAAAACAGAATTTGACTCTTCCTGTTTTTTGTTTTTTTCTCTCTTGCTTGTTTAAATGCAAAAATAACCCCCAAAAATGTAAAGATGAGAAAGCAAGTCTTGCTATTTAAAAAAAAACCAAAAAACTTTTTTTTGATAACATAACATGTAACTGTTTGGTGTGAGTTCATTGTTTTTGGTTTGTGTGTTGATTGGTTTTAGTCGTTGAAAAATAAAAATGTTTGATGAATGTTTTTACTAACCTTTACAACCCTGAAGATGTGTAACATGGAATGGGACCAAAATTCCTTGTAAAATGACAAACATACCCACTTGTATTGAACAAGTAGAGAATACTAAAATCATATAAGACATCATAAGTATTTAATTATTTGGAGAAAAAAACCCCAAAAATATGTTAACTAATCAATTGATTGATTTACTATTTATTGATTGTTTGATATTTATTTGCTATATATTTATCAATCAAAGTTAATGTTTGGGGTTGGAATTAGTTTTATGTGATGTAGTGATTTTCTCGTTTCATTTTGTGGGGTTTTGTTGTAGTTTTGAGAGGGTCGGGAGGGGTTTACTCTCTTTCCCATAATATGAAGATAGTCCAAAATTTTACTTAATTTCGTTTAATTTGGTTACCCTTTTTTTTTTATCTTGATGGTCACTCATATTCATAACTGTCCTTAATTTTGACCCAAAGACAAAGGCTCAAATCCAGTTTGGAATAAGTGCGAAGTTTCAATGTGAGATCTTTTTAGTGCAGGTCCATTTGTATCTTGTGATTTAATTTCATGAGGGGATTTTTTAATTTTTTAAGATTGAAGTCAAAGGGCAGTGGCAGCCTTGCTCTCACCTCTGCCCCCAATGATTGCTCTGCATTTGATTTAAACGGTCCTCAGAATTCATCCACACCAGGTTTTGAAAGGTTTTGAGAGAAGTAAAAAGTACACCCAAAGTTTGCAAGAGTGATGAATTTTATTTTACAATGGTTAAAACTATGTGGTGCAATGATTTTTTTATCTTTCATTCTTGTTCACTCCAAAATTCTATGATTTGAACTGAACATTGAATTTTTTTTTTTACTGATCTCTTACCGTGCCTCTGGGTCTGTGCTTAGTAGGTCTACAAGAGAGAGGTGTTTCACTTTTGTTTTGTTTTTCTCCTTTTTATTTTGACAAATGGCAAAAGTTTCACACTCTTTCATCTTGGTCATATAAAGTTAAAGTGATGATGACAAATTTGTTGAAGAAGTATAGGAAAAATATAGAAGCCTTGTTCCCAAACAAAATGAATTTCCTTTCATTTTCAGTTTTCATCATTCACTTTGCTATAAAAATCCGTAAAATAACTTAATATGTTGTTTGAATTACACCCCATGGTAAATTGGCTCATTGGTCCTTCATATTGAGTGGATACCACCAAGGCAACAGCAACTATTGCTTGGCTTAAGATAGAGTAATTCCCCATGCATTTCTCATTAACCCACGCAAGATTAGGCATGGTGGACTGATCTCTGCCTGTTTCATTGGAGCTGGGTTCCAACACTGCTAAGGCGGTATGAAGGGATAATAATAATGTGGCACACTTATACCGCGCTGCATTTCCCCATGCATGAGGCTCTAGGCGCATTAATGACAAAGGAATAAATACATTTTAAAAAAAAACAAAAAAACAAACTTACAAACAATAATAATAATATCATTATTGTGCATCCTCGAGGAAATTCTGGAAAAGAAATGTTTTTAGTCGCTTTTTA
>JBCIKM010278335.1:0-11871 GCA_039654465.1 Melibe viridis | reverse complement strand
TAACTAATTCTATCATCTTACTTTCCTCTGGGCTCCTCTATGACCCCCGTGTGTCGTGGGGCCCTAAAACCTCCAATCAACAATAAACAAACTGCCTCAAAGATGATGTATTTGTTTTTGGTTAAGGTCATAAGTCATGTTGTAACCATTAGGCAGGAGGCATGCAATTTTTTACTTTTTTTATGTTTTCAACACTACAGATGGAAAAACTGCAAAAAGCTTTGAGAGAAAAGGCCACACACACAGATGGAAGTAAGAGGATGATCTAGCCTTTCAATCAAGAATGTGTTGAGCATTGTATCTTGTTCTGTAAGCTCTCAAAGTCATTGTGGTGTGTGACAACAAAATGGAGTCATTTTTTAAGATGTCTCTCATTTTTTTTTATTTTGAGAAATTCACATTGTTTTAGTGGAAAGCGGGCAAAAATTTATATTCTTTTCTTTTATCAAATTCAAACAATAGTATTTCAAATACCCAATTCATGTATAAGAAAAAGGGCTCTATTTCATCCTTTACATATTATCAAAGTTTGAAATCCATACATTGAATTTTAAAGAAGCCTCAGACTTTTGAAAAAGAGCAATTTTAGGAGATATCGAAATCAATACAGCGGCAATTTCATAGCAACCAAATTATCAACAACAAAAAAATATTCTCATCAGATTTCCCACTAATTTGATCTTGCTGATAATGAAAAATGAGCCCAAAAACTTCTCACTTCATTACAAAAAATAAAAAAAACAAAAAAAAACAATGCAAAATAAGCAGAAAAGATGAACAGGAAGTGAGCCAAGACATGACGGATGAAGAGTAAGGCAAACAAGTCCATTCAATGTTTACAACAATGACCGTGTAGATCACATCATGAAACTTACAGTCCCTTGGGTGAGGGCCATGGCATGGTAGTTTTTCATTTTCCTCTCATATTCCAAAATGTAGGCAGGGAAGAGAGACTTCTCATCAAATGGTGTGATCAGGGCTGAAATTACACAGAAAAAGAAAGGAAAACATTATTTGCAATAAGACCGTGGAACAGAATCCCAGGATCCATCATATTCAGTCCAAACTTGGATAAATTTAAGCAGTGCCTTCATTACATCACACTCAGATCAAGCTATTAAACAGTTCTTCCATGGCCCATCAGAACTTAATTTGTTATTTATTGGTTTTACACACCTATCAACAATAATACTCAGTCTCACTGACTTGGTCGATATCACACAAGAAGACAGGGTAAATAAATAAATTTGCACTTTTATACAGAACTTATTCACGGTCCTCACCATACTCTAAATGCTTTACAAAACAATACCTCGAAAACAAACCAAATTTATATATCACATGACAGCACAAACCGCCTGTTGGACATGTTAAAGTTTTTCAGACAGAGACAAGATTGCTTGATCTACAAACCAGGGGGACCTCCAAGCTTTACATTTACCAGTGATAGGTAAGTGTGCCTGACCAAAGGTTGCAACACCAATGACCAGTGTAATCGGCTGATGCTTTCTTTTGAAAGCCTTTACAAACAATGCACGATACTGATGGACCTCCTGAGTTTCATTATCATTTCAAAGCATCTTCATGTTGTTGCCCAGGTTCTACTCTGTTCTATCTCCGCTTTTCGAATTTTCTGAGATAGCAGCATTAACAGCCTTACAAGTACATTATATTCTATGTTTCATACCATTTTTATTAACATTTTTTAAGCCTCAATTATTGTTTGTTGGTCACATACAAGTTGGTTTTTTTTATTTCCTCATTACAATATAGAAGGGTGTGAACTTTGGATTATCTCCAAACCAGTTTCTGTGGAGATGGAAAACAGTGGAATTCGGGTGATAAATCGTCATAAATTTTACCATAACTTCAATATTAATAAGCTCAAAAATTTTAAAAAGCAAAAATGACGATAAAAGATGACAATTAAAAAAAAAACAAAAAAAAAAACAAAAAGAGAGAGAGAGGACAAAATCTACACTGAGATGTTGACATCCAGACGTTGGAAATGACATTGAAGGAGAGTCTGGGGGATCATCAATAGTTTTCATGTTCCTTGAGGCCAGAAATTTCTGAGCAGCTCGTGGGGGGTAAAGGGAGGGAGGAGGGGGGGGGGGGGAATAATGGTGTAAAAAGTCTCTTTGCTATGCCATAACAGTGGCCGATTTCTTCTTAAATGAGTGATGATGTTGATGATGATGATGATGATGATGATGATGATGATGATGATGATGATGATGATGATAATGATGATTCTGAGGTTGATGCTGAAAACAATGATAAAGATTATGATGCAGATGATGATACTATGAGAGAAGACTAAGCTGTTCTGTGCTTTGGTCAGCAAAGCTGTGCACGGGTCCATCAACAACACACCTCTAAAACTGAAAAAAGGTTTTTCAAAACTCAACCATTTAAGTTTAAAAAACTTTGAGAAATTGTGTCCATGGGCTTTATCATGACTTTCTCCCCTTTATACTACAAAATCAAGACAGAGAGACTTTGAAATGCTTTTAAATTGAGTTCTAAAGGTAATGCATTTATTGATTTAAAGAGTGAAACAGGGGAAACAATCCTTGATTTTCAAAAATGCATGACTTAAAGTGTTGTGGAAAACCACTCTTCAACTATAAACAAGACAGTCATGTCAAGTCATACTTACTCTCTGCTAGGGCAGGAAACTTGTTGCCAGAAAAGTCAGAGCTGCCAGGTCTTTCTGAAAAATACTTTTCAGCATCGGGTTTAGTGAGCATGTGGGTCTCGTTCAATTCCTTGGTGTTCAAAGCCTGGAGAGAAAAGAAACAAAAATAAAAATTTCTAATCCAAAACCTGAGAGAGATGGAAAGGTATTGTGAAGCACCTTGAAGTCTCAGCAAAAAGATGCTATACAAATGTGTTATTTATTCTATTTCATTTTATAAACCGACAGTTTTTCTTTTCCTCAGCTCTTTGCCTTTTGAACAGCTTGCCTGCAGATATGGTTGACCCCACCAGAAATATGGAAAATTTAAGACAAGGATTTAGAATCTGTGGGACATTTTCAATTGTAATCTGAAAAATCATCCAGGAAGATAACTAGAGGTGGTTTCCAGTTCACAAGAAGCAGACAAAGAAGAAATCAGGAGTTTGATGAAAAAATGCAAAGCAAACAGGCACAAACTTGGCAAGTTTTTGAAAATCTGGTTTTTGCTGGAGAGATCAAATAAAACATCAATGCAGATGAATGAAAAATTTAACTCTTTCTCTTCCCACTCATCATTATGTGATAAGAATTTACCGACTGATCACTTCAACAACAAAATACTCCCTTTGAATCGTGTTCCTTATAAGTAAACCCACTATCATTGAAAAGGTAGAAGAATGGAGTTCAAAATTATACTGTTTTGATCTACTTATATATTTGGTTACAAAATCAAAATGATACCAAAATGCGACTTCACGTTTCTCCATTATATCAAGAAAATTAATATTAAAAGATGATTGCAATCGGACGATAGGTTCAAATTTTCCCATTTCTGTCTCAGTCGACTTTTTTCTGTTTGGGTAGCAATTTTCTCACAGTCAGGCACTTCTGTTTCTCATTCCCCAAAAAGGATATGTGAGTACAGTGTCAAGAAAAGAACAAAAGTATTTATTTATCAATACATTTTGAGTGTCTAGAACTCCCATTATTTGTACAGCATAAATGTAATAGTTTGCCTTTATTTTCCACGCCACCTTTACTTTCATCCAGTCTGAATAGACAAAGCTAACTAAAACTGTGGCTTTCATCGCTCAGTTATAAATACAATTTACAAAATGCACTACTCGGGCAAGACAGGCTGTTGATTGGATAGTCGGATCATTTCCAGGCTCCACCGTCCGATGTATTAAAAAAAACATCACAATGGTCATTGGCATTTTTTTCTTGGGTAAGGCATTTTACCAGACTTAAAGATTTTGAAATTAGTAATTGTATGAATACTGTGTGGAGAGGAGGAAAAGACAAAGCCAAACTTACCTCATCCAATCAGAGAAGGATGTACAGCTGGGAGGTCCCTCTGGTCGCAGATCAGACAACTTTGTCCCCATTAAATCAATTATAACATGCCCAACCTACTGTTTGTAATATCATATGTTTTATGTTGTTTGTCTTCCAGGAATATGGTACTTAAAAGCGCTCAGAGCATTGTGATGACAGTGTTTAAGCATTAAATAAATATCCATGTTTCATTTCAATTAATTTAATCTAATTTCACTGCTGGGTGGACAAGAGGGCCCTGAATGTGTGTATTTGTATCTGAACCTACGGATCACGTTCTGATACAACTGTAGTGTTAGTGTTACTCAACTCCATCACTTTGAATAAAAAAGGAAAAGAAAAGTGCTCTTTTAATATGAGGGTATTAAAACTGATGTAACTCACTGAGTACGGTCCAGCAGGGGGCGCTCCTGTCTTCTCCCAGTGTAGGTACGGCAGGTCTGGAATCATGCCAGGCTGCTTCCGCTCCCGTTTCTGGACTCGGAGTTCTTGGTAGTCCTTGCCTGTTGAGGATGCATATGCCAGAAATTTCTTTGAAACAAGCTAAATTATTTCAATGATTATACTGTCTTAGAAATTAAAGCTAAATCAAGACCGATTTTGTTTTAGCAATTTGTGATCAAAATCAGACCAGTTATAAATAATTATGCAAAAATAAGCCATTTTTATTTATAATTATAACAAGCTAAGGTCCAGGTCCATAAATGGTAGGCGGTTCTTGTTGTATGAAGTCCATTCACCCGCCCCCCCCCCCCAACCTCCGCCCCCCCTTCCAAAAATAGATGCAAGGAAACCCGTTGGAATCTTAGGGGGGAAGACCTCTTCGGATTGGCCTGGTTGCCGAATTGAACTTTTTATGAGCTTAATTTTAAAATTTTTAAAAATCTTTTCAATTTTGTTTCAGGTAGGTACAACTTTGGGGTTTTATAAACATGATTTCCATTCTTTCCGTTCGTTTAGATGTGCAGTTTCAGATTGTTTTCAGGTGTAGTTGCAGATTATTTGACGTTTCACAAAACCGGGGCATGTGAGGTTAAGATTATCATAATGCATTTCTATGATTGTTACCATCAGTGGGCGGTTGGTGAGTGTCTACGGTGCACATTTCTACTTCTGTTTCTTTCTTTTTTTTTTTCAACTTCTATACTAAAGCTATTGTGTTACTTTTTCCCCTTTTCTGTGATGTCCTATTTCTGTTGTCTCGATTGTAAACTCAGTGGTCATACTTTATTTCAAGCCTTTTGGTACATAAAAGCAGGGTCATAAGTTAAACATACAAAGTGCTTTGGTACACGAAGGAGCTTGAAAGATCCTGGGTCTTCCTGAACCATTATACAATCATGATGGCCGTTGGTTATTCATGTAAGGACAGATAATAATATTCATCATTGTAAATAGTCTCTCCATGATGTGATATGTTTTGAAAGATGATATTTATTATTTAGTAAAAATCATTCTCTACTGTTTGTGGTTTGATAGGTTCACTCTTTGAACTTATTCTATCATCTTACTTTCCTCTAGGCTCCTCTATAACTCTCAGGTGTTGTGATGCCCTAAAACCACAAATGAACAAACAAACAAATTGTTATGTTCAAAATGGTAATTGTAGTTATAACTTTTTGACAAACAGCTTCCTGACTCTCAGGGACTCTCACCAAGAACAGTCTTGCTCCAGGTGTTAATGCGATAATTGGCCGGCTCCGTGACAGCCAATTCCTCCGGCTCCCATTCACTGTCATCCTCAGGAGTTATGCCCCTTGAATCAACCACTGCCTCCACTATCTGCGCGGTGCAAAAGAATATTACATGCTTTAAAAATCAAAATTTAACCGTTCTACTTGTGAACACTTAAGTACCACAGTTTAGGCACCACAGAAGGGTTTAGTTACTCATTGAGCCTACATCTTCTGATAGCAATAGAAATCACCCATGTTGCCCATGTTAAACCACAGTAACCCCCCTACCCCCCTCCCCATTATCAACCTGGCGGGGATTTGAACCCTCACCCTTGAGCGTGTGAGTCAAACACCTAATGAACTGAGCTTCTGGTTTACGTACTTGTTTAAAAGCATTTCTTGGAAAAGAAAATAGGAAGTAAATTATCACCCTAAAATTTTAAACAAGCCAGAGAAAACTTTTAAAAACTTAAACAATTTTAAAAATTGAGTAAAAAGAAATAATAATACAAGGTGCGGAAAAAAGTTTCATATAACTCTGAAGCAGTTTGACAGAAGTTCCAATCATTAAAATGAGTGTTCACAAAATCTTTTAAATATGACATGTTTGGTTTTTCCATTGTGGCCAGACTTCTAGGCACATAGCATATAATCTATAATCTTATTATTGTCAAACAAGACATTCCGACATTTGGTTTGGTTTTTTTTCTCCAGCCTTTCTGTGGTGTATGTTCTTCTAAGCACTAATAACTTTCCTGATTTTTAGAATAGTTAGTATTAGGAATTGCCAATAAATTGCTGCTCTGTGAACCAAGGGCAACAAAAATTAGCCAAATTGTACACAAGACTAAATATAGGCTAGGGCAAAATTTTCATATAGTTGGCAATCTTTTTTCTGATTAAAAAAATTACACAAGATTTGGTCCATGACAAAATGCTCTTATGTCACCTTTCTTTTAGTGCTTAAATTTGGAAACTCATCAAAGTATTTAAGGAGAGAAAGTATGAGCTGCAAGAAACTGAATATTTTTGTAATTGCAGTAGTCAGTTTTTCTGTCTGAGATCAAATAAATCTCCGGTAAGGTTTTAAAACAGCGTGACCACAAGGTTGAAATGAGAATGACTTGAAAACTCTCAATTTGAGGTTGAAAGGCATTTTGAGAAGAAGCTTTTCATTTAAATTTGTCTAACTCTAATTTAAAAAAAAAAACCAGGCGATCTATTAAAAATGACATCTCAGTGCAACTGACCATTTCCTCTTCCTCTTCTTCCACTTCCTCCTCTGGGTTGTAGGGATCAATTTTCCAGTGCTCTTCCTGTCAACACCAAACAGAAGAGTTACGTAACAAAGGAAGAAAATACCAAGTGACACCCAAAAAAGAGTACACACTTAAACAGCTATAAAATCATAACAAATAAACAGCTATAAAATCATAATAAATAAATATCTTATAATAATCAAAACTTACAGCAAGCTGAAACAACTATCTGCATTAATATATCTTACAAAATCCATTGGATTGGTCATTGGTTTACTGATTTACAGCAGATGTTTTAAATGTCGCCTTGCATGCTGGTGGTAACATGATGTTCAAAATGTGCAATAACATTCAGACATGATAACATGTCTATAAAAGATAATAAATTTCGTGTCATTTGTTGCAATTGATTCACAAGGCAGTAATGAGTATTTCGTGCAGGCATGTCTAAATCCGTTAGGAGTTATTTCCCTTATGTCCAGATGAAATGAATGGATCCCTATCTGGGAAACGTGGTTGGTGGTTAATATTGTTCCCCTACCCCCAGCCGTAACCCCAAATACAAAAGATTACTTTTAACCATTTTACTTGATTTTTTCTATAAACCATAGTTTGTCTCTTATACATCAATAATCTGTTCCATGGTATGAATTCTGTTTATAAAGAAACAAAGGGAAATAGAAATAAACAAAAAATGCCTTGAAACTCGATTACTTACCTGGCCAAATATTCCAATACGATTTCCATAAATATCCCACAAGGCAATGCTGCAGTCAGATGAGCAAGAAATGATGACAGGTCTCTCATTGCGCTCGCACATCACCAGGCTGTTGATCTGGTCTGTATGCGCCTGGTACATGCTACACATTGCTGCACACAAATACAGCAACAACAAAAAACACAGTTTGTGATCACAATTCCTTTCCACATACTAATGTTCAGTCCAACTTCCTGTACTAACGACAGGAAAACAATGATATTAAGAACATATTAGGGCAATTCAAATGTACTCTTTGTACTTCTTTATATCTGGCAGGATTTATCTAGTCTCTATCATGTTCAGTCCAACTTCCTGTACTAATGACAGGAAAACACTGATATAAAGAACAGAGTAGGAATTTCAAATATTTTCTTTGTAGCCGTAGTTCTTTATATTTGGCAGGATTTATCTAGTCTCAATGTGGTGCTTGAAAATTTGTGCTTTATAACCATCAGCTTTTATAAGAGAGCGCTGTATAACTGTGCTCCACTGTATTTTGTTTTTTTGTACTTTGCTAGAGTAAAACTTGGCAAAAAAAACAGAGCACATTTGTCTCATCTGGGCTATTGGTTGTTATTGCATTCTTCTTGATAAGAATGATTATGATAGGAATAATAATGAAAATGCATACTGGAATAATGTATGAAAAGAAAACAGAGTTTAAAGTTGTTGTTTTTTTAATTTGCGACATAAGCACTGAACCGTATTAACTTAATTCTTCGTGTTCATCATCATCATCATCATCATCATCACCATCATCATCATCATCATCATCATCATCATCATCATCATTATCATTATTATTATTAATCAGGATGAATTAAGATGTTTCAAACTTGATATTTAACATTGATTGCCCTTTGAATAAGGAACTATTAACTGACGCGGCATGTCTGTGATGACGGAGTCGTTGTGTAGGAGGGCGTATTCGTGAATGTCCCAGACTTTGACCAGACCGTCCACATCGGCCGTGCACAGGAAGTGGTTTTCTGCATCACATGCCATGATGATGCTCCCAGCTGGAGAGAAGGATAAGTAAGCGAAGGAAAGGTTGGGTGGGAGGATGAAGGAAGGAAAGAGTGGAGGGATGGAGTTAGAAGTGGTTGGAGGATGTATGGAATGAGATGGGTGTGGGGGTCAATAGAAATGATGCCACATTAAATTCTGATAAATTTTTCAGCAAGACGAAAACAAACATAATTGAAAAGATAAAAAGGAAATCCCCCAAGCAATTTGAAATGTCAACTTATTAGTCCCTGCCTTATGTCACCTCGTTAATTCCTGAATTAGGTCACCTCATCAGTTTTTTAATATTTTATTGTTACTTTGGTAGTCCCTGACCTATATAATCAAGTTGAATGAATCATTGAATGAATAAACGTTTATTGTCCATAAAAAATGGCACATAATCTTCTTTTCCAATATACATATCTACAAACTCTAATCGCTATATAAAAAATGCTAAAAAAAAGATATCAATACACATGTAGTTAGTTCTTTACTTAATATGTAACCCTGTCAGTCCCTGAATTACCCTTCCTAACAAAGACCTTGAAGAAAAGGATAACAACTTCTTGTTGATGAAATTGTTTATGTCATATGAATTTGGTTTGAGAGTCTAGAACATCAACATTGTATATTATCCCCTTTAGCACTGATATATGTCTGTTTACAACTTAGAACAAATTATTTCCTCACAGCACAATAGTAAAATCCCCCCCTATTTTGCACCATCCTCTAAATATGTATCACTTGGTTTATCCAACATATATTTCCCACACGCATAATTTGGGTCAGGACTTGCTCTGTTGTCAAGCAATCTTCAGTGGGGAGATATCAAAGATTTAATAAACTCAACAAGTAAGAAATAGGGGGATGGTACCAAAAAGATAAGAAATAGGGGGAATTTCCTCCACTTGAAAAAGGGCCAAAATAAGTGAAAATTCGGCAAAGATAAAGAGTAAAATAAAACCCTTGCAGCAATTTTTTTCTAAAAATACAGTTGTTTTATTCAAACTTGAAAAAAAACAGTTGAAATACAGATCATAGCAAGAACCATCTGCTTTTTTTTTTAATCTAATTTTTGCGTCTGTCTCATTTTGGACAGGATCTTTTAATATTCTATATTACCATTCTGATGGGCCACAAATTCAGCCACAAGAGAGCTCCTTGCAGTGTTCCAGAATCGTATGTAGCCGTTCCCACCACAAGAGACCAGATTGGCTCCACCACTTGCACTGTTGGTGCGGCGATTCTCCAGGAAGATCAACCTGGCAACTGCCCATCCAAACTCATTCTGGTAAAAAATAAAAACAGCTTTCAGAAGAACTGATGTTCATTACAAAATTGAAGTATGCATTTCTTTTTTTTTAATTGTATCTTTGATACCAGTTGATAAAAGATCCAAAGAATTTTTCAAAAGCCATATTGTTTCAGTTCTGGTGATCTTGAGGGCCAGTTTTCCAATAGAAGATCAAGTATACAATCGAGTCCCATCCCGTGTTGTGAGTGAGAGCTCATTATTTCAGTATTAATATAAGTGCCAAAGATGTGGAGAACCATCTGGTTGATAGGCAAAGTTTTATGGAATCGTTATTAAGAGGAGGCATGAGCCATCCATCAAACATGTTGAGATATAAAACTGTCGTTCCCTACAAGTAAGTCAGTCAATAATGAAACAATGGCTCCTGTAATAATGGATTGAATACAGTGATATGCACAGTCTTTCATTATTAAGCTGGTGCTCAATATTGCAAGGTGCCACGTGACCTTTTTCTTTGGAGTTTTGTTGGAGACAGTCTACCAGCCAGCAATGCCAATATTGTTAAACATCTTTAACTCATTACCTGCACGTGGTCAGCAACCTACTTTCGCCACATACTGGCTTGTTGTAAGGCGATGTGAAGGTGCACAGCTGTTCCCTGCGCAGTCACCACGTGTTCTATCCTCAACCAATTTTCACATCAAGCTGCTTTCCAATGTTTGCCTTGGAAATGTCACTATTTTGTGACTATTTAGTATCATATGATTGGTAAGACATTCAAGATCAATGCAGGCTTTACGTTGGTTCAATTGGTGAGTAATTTTCAATTGAAAACAAAGCCCAGCCTGTGTATCCCTCCTCAACCCAAAAATCGGCCTTACCCTTCTCTCACAATTAAAGGATGGTCTAAAAATTTGCACGTGGCAAGGGATTGCACAACCCCCGCAGTTTAAGGATGGCTTTTTTTCAACCACAAGAGTGTGGATCTCACCACTCCCGCATAACAGGGGTAAAGAGAAGAATCCAAACTGCAACAGAGTCCGTGCCCAACAAGATGTTAAATCATGTATGGGAAAGTTTGAGTCATTGACCAAAATCTTAAATGGAAAGAAATGGCGGTTTTCCAAAGCAATAGCAAGATTGGTCATGGTTATTATAGTTATGAAATAAAATTCCGAAGTATAAATCTTAACTTACAGTTGTATTCATCTTCATTCATATTTTTACAATTTTAATTGCAAACCCCGACAGGGTTTTTTAATCTCCCTGCATTATGCCTCAAGCTGACCACAACAAAGGGATGCAACCCTCACCTGCTCCTCCACACTGCCTTGACTATGGGAGTTGCGGGCCTTGTCCGCAGCCTCTTTTTCAGCCCTCTCCTTGGATGACCCTGAACGAGACTTAGCTGACCGAGTGATTCGACCGAATATGGAGTGACCGGCTGCCCCCTCTGAGATGTCAGGGAGTTTCAACCCGGAGCTCTCTGTGTCTTCTTTATGCAATGAGGTTGTCTGAAATTTAATAAATCACAAAAACATTCATTCTTTAAGCCCAAGTGGCCACTCACAGCAGCTGATAAAATTAACATGATTGAAGAGCGACTCGTAAAGAAAAGGTTTGTTGCCATTTACTAGATCTCCCATGAACAAAAATTTGAAAACTTTTCTGACCTTTTACAAAAAACTGAAGATTTTTGTGTCCACTAGTTTCTGAGCTAATCAAAACTTGTTATATTTCAATAATGATAATAATAATAATAATAAGAAGAAGAAGAAGAACAAGAAGAAGAAGAAGAACAACAACAAGAAGAAAAAGAAGAAGAAGAAGAAGAAGAAGAAGAAGAAAAATAATAATAATAATAATAATAATAATAATAATAATAATAATAA
>JBCIKM010278224.1:0-11871 GCA_039654465.1 Melibe viridis | reverse complement strand
TGCTTTGTGTTTTTGTGGGGTTTTTTGTTTGTTTTTTTGTTTTGTTTTGTTTTTCGGGTGGGGTTGCCCGGGGTGGGGGGGGGGTGATGGAGGGTGTTTGGGTGCCATGAAGTGAGGATGTAAGGAAGTGAAGAGATCTGAGGTGCCAGACTGCTTTGTTCACTCTGTCAGGTCTTCTCCGTGGGCAGGGGGTGATGTGGGCGGGGAGGTGTGAAACATTGCGCTGAGAAAAGCTCTAGATGTTCTTTGATGTGATGAGGGAGTGAGAGGATGATGGTGAGGAGAAGACGAAGGAGAAGGAGGAGGAAATGAGAAATGAGTCAGGAAACTACATCGACAGAGGAAGACATGCGGATAGACACCCGAAGAGAGAGAGAGAGAGAGAGAGAGAGAGAGAGAGAGAGAGAGAGAGAGAGAGAGAGAGGCTTAGTTCTGAGAGAGGCTATGAGAGCAATAGAAAAGTCACTGTCATGGAAACCAGGAAAACTGGCAAACTTGGTCGAGTAGATTTGGTTCCATTGTGTGAACTGTTCTAGACTACAAAAAATGATGAAAACAAAAGGCAAAAAAAAACTCATTCTGTACTTAAAGATACTAGACCTCAGGTCTCAAACCACACAAGTAGCATAGATTGAAACTCTTTGCAGCAACATACATTCTCTGGCATATGTGGCTGTTTGGAGAGACAAAAAAAAGGGGGGACGCTGCACATGCTTGTACTTCCCTATTGGCCGTGAGCAATATAGTCAAAAAGTTGCAATTCTTAACCGTTGCTGTTTTTGTTTTTATATTGCTGTAACAAGGGAAACCTTCCCTACTGGTCAAATATTCAGGAAATGATACTTTTCACTGAAGACAAATACATTTTCATATCTATATTCACCCTTATAACTTATGATGTGGGAGAACAAACAGTGCCATAGGCATAGCTTCATTCCTTATCCGCTCCACTTCAAATTGATATATAATATAATACATGGAGGTTTGACATCAAAACTATGACACTAGTGGTCGTTAATAAGATAAGGAGTAAAATACAGTTGAAAAAAAATTAATGATTTTGGGGGGAAAAAATTCCTCAGCTTGAGAGTTAAATTAAATATCAAGAAAATGTGAGTGATATTAAAAAACAAAAACAAGAAATATGCGAACTCTTTATACCCGGTCATAATGTTAGTATTGTTTGATATTAAGTTGAATCAAAGCAAAGTTTCAGATGAAAGTGAAACATAAGAAAGACAGCCAGAAACAGATTGCTTGTTGGTCCTCAAAGGCGTCAACATGAAAGCACTGTGCTGGTTCAGGCGTTGAATATGATCTGATTCCTAAGACGTGATTTGTCTGACAGTTTGTACACAAGTTCCCATCATGACGCTCTACTACCAAACAACACACCCCTGAGTTTCAACCATCACCAACACTAACTCTGTCATTTGATTTCCTTAATTCAAGAAAAGAATTTCCTGCACAGCGATACATTCATGGCAGTTGTTAAACACAAGGAAAGATTATATGAAAGCTTAAAAGTGGACAGAAAAGTTTTTCACGTCTTTATGCAGAATGAATATTATGAGCTGACAACAATCTCCTTTGATTGCTTCAAGATTTAATTCCACTTCTAAACATCCCTTTGCAATATTCATTGCAGAACAATAAATAATATTCAATATCCTAAAACCTTGTATTGTATGTCAATGTGAAATCATTACATAAGAAATAACATGAATTCAAACGTATTGACAATAAATAATTTAGAGAAACATTGAATTGTTCTTGGCTCTTGGATAGAACACTATACTATCCAGAGGGAATTTTTCATAAAATTAAAAATTTAATAAAAGAATTAAGGAAAAGACACCTCCAACTACGTGTCATGAACAAAATGATGCCAAAGTAGAATCTCCAGTAATGTGACACTTTGGTCAGGTTCGTAAACTGGTTGAATCTTGGCAGAAATGACACAAATCATTGATTTCACATTTCACATTATAATGTCCATTTCTATTGTCTTTGAAGAATTCTTTCCTCCTCGTTGTAGCATCACTGACACGATAATTCCCACAGAACACATCCATGACTGGCATCGTCACAGCAAAGTACGGTCTGGATCACATATGAAATCACTTCAATCACCTCCTTCCAACTTCTTCAAAACTAGCCCCCCCCCCCCCCTCCCAGCAACCCCTACCCCACCCTATTTCCCTTCCTTAACCCCTAATAGGCTGAGGCTATACCATGATTTCATCCTCCTCTCCTAAATTCAAAATATCCGGCACAGCCACAAAACCGGATGAGTATCCGTGCTGGTTTGAACACGGAGGTTGCACAATGCTGATACTCCAGCCGGGATCGGGGAAACCGCCGTCTTCACTATTGTCCTCCATCACATTGCTCAAAGCCTTCTGGTCCTTTCGATTGGCCTGGTGGCCAAACCTCCCCGGGGGTCGGCGTTGGGGAGGGCCTGAGCTACGGCTCTTAGTAACATGATGAGGCAACAGAGGCAGCGCTGCGGGGGTAATTGGGAGCAAACAAGAAAAGAAGACAAAATATATTATGACAATGCGACTAGGATAAGAAAGCACTATCATCACAAACCTGGTATTATTCAGCCCTGCAAGCTGTCGTTACACTCTTTTAGAAAGGGGAAAATGGAGACTATATAAATATTGGTCAGGGAAATAAAACAAGCAGTCTACTGATGAAATAGAAGCTGATTAATTATTTTTCAACAGCTGGGACAGAAAAGATGAGAAGTCTGATTTTCAAGCAGTAAGACTGCAAGGTTAGGAAAATCACTATAGACGTTTCAAAACTAATGCCTCTTTTACTGGAATATGATGTTGCTTAAGACATTAATTCTCAGCTCACTTTTCTGAAATTTGTTACGATAAATAATATTGAAATGAATTTTGGACAGTAATCTTGCTTCCTGACGGTGATTCTTTTCAAAACCTATGTTTGTTACAGTACTTTAATGATTCGCTTTATCATGCGTGCTTAAATACGTACCTCACATGCTAAAATTAGTACTTATCATATAGTAAAAATTCTGTAACCGGCCTTAGCCGTGCTTAATTGCGTACCGTGCTTAAATTCGGCGTGTTTATATCTCATGAGTACTGTATTTCTCCTGTATGTAACCTCAACTTATCCTCACTGATACTTTGACAAAGATCTCTATGTACAATCTCAGCAAGTTTGACTCAAAGGTGAAGCAACTCTTGGCCAAGTAAACCACTTCATAAAAATAATCAGGGGAAAAGAATGTTTCTCAATCCAGTGCATGACATTTTCATGCAGTGCAAGTCTTCCACTATCTAATCTTTCAATTTCTTACCTTAACGTGACTATGATGGGGGATAACATAATTTGGAAATTAATTCTATAAGCTGCATGAGTAAACTTTCTTTGCTCTCTTCTCACTTTTGATAAAGGCTACAAAATCATTTTAATAACTGATAATAGAAAACTTTTATAAGGCGCATATCCGTCAGGATGCTCTTTGGCCTGAGATCTACAGCTTGGGTTGAACTACAGCTTCAGAGGCATTAGCTTTAAAACACGCCTTACACAGTGTAAACAACACTAAAAGCATTAGACTTCAACTGAAAAAAAAGCTTTGTGACAGCTACAATGTTAGTGACCTCTACAAGATTACAAACTAATGTCTCTCTTAATGCATACAAAATCAGGATATGTACGTCAAATACTTGTATTCTTTTCAATCATCCCACAAACAAATATGCAAATCTTATGGATATTTTGACCCACTTACACGACAAAATAACTGGTATGAGACGACAAATTGACCGCTTACATTTTACCTTGGACTACTCATTGACCTAAGTCTCAAAATTAACAAATTCAATTGCCTCTCAAGATAACTATCTGCTAAAAAAAAAGGAAGAAAAAAAAAGGAAAAAATGTAATTAAAATAAATCTAACTTTACATAGGAAATGTAAATTGATAAATCATAGGGTCCTTGTTCAAATGAAAATGACCCGCCAATCAAACCGCTGGGACCAATAATGGTCGTCAACAACATGGTGTTGTGATCTTCATAGAGCAAGTTCATGTTGCTGATGGCGATGATGATGATGATGATGATGATGATGTCAATGATGATGATGATGATGATGATGATGATGATGATGATGATGATGAAGAGGTACCAATCCACAACCAATCAATTATCATATTTGATTAATGGCATGATAAACAAAAAACACATCTGCTACAGGTTGATAGTATTAATTCTTATCTTTACTCACAAATAGAAATATTTGGAAAAACTAGCAGATGAGCCAATTGACTACTTCAGAAAGACACAGGCCAGATAGTACAGAATAGGTACTTTGTATGACACAAACATCAGAGAAGAAATATTGACTTGTTTAATGCAAAGGCAATGCAGTGTGACAGAAATGAGAAAAAGGCCTTTCAATATTCTATTAATCTAACCCTTCTTTTTCAAGACATTAAGTGTTTTCATTTTGAAATAGTTAAAAGAAAAAGAAAAAGAAAAGGTTGAAAGTCAGTTCAAAAATAAATCCAAACAATGGTCCAAAGTTAGTGAGAACAAAAATGAAGTCATGAACATGAAAGCATAGAGCCTTTATAGGACATGTAACCACAGGCTTGTCACAAAAGAAGCTGGAATTGAACTTGCCACACAAATTTCTTATAGAGTCTTCACAGATCCATCCAACAATACGGTTGTGATTTTCTTGCACAAGAGCGTGATTGTAATCAATAGTCAAAAGCATAAAGTGCACAGTAAAATAAAAGCTGTTGCTGGGAATTTTCATAACATGCTGTGCAACTATGCTGACTCTGAGGTTTCAAGAAAGATACATGGTACTTTTCACTTTTTCTTTACGAAAAAAATATCAGAAGAAACTCAATTAGGACAAACAATATCAACACAGGACACTCAAAGAGAAACAGATCAGTGCATAATTTAGAGCAGCCAGAGAAATCTATTGAAATTGAGGAATGTTTAAGACATACATGTAAATTGTGCATTTCTTTAGACGACATTGTGAGCTCTCTGTATCAGGATTATAATGGATATTGCAGTGATTCTTTTTATTTTCTTTAATTTTTACTGCACAAGATAAGATCAAACTTGTATATTTGGACAGTTTAAACAAGCCCATGTGCAAAATGTTTAGGAAAAATTAGTGAAATGTAAATCAACTCAAATGATACAAGTGTTGTTCCCATTCTTAAGGAATTTACCAAACAGAAAAAGTTAAAAAACAATCATAACAATTGCTAAAACAGCCCATCTCAACCATTTCTTTTATACATTCTTCAGAAACAACATTTCATCACATGAGAGTTATGAGAAATATGAAAAAGTTTTTTCTAGAAAATTAATTTTAAAAGTAATTTTGGGCAAATGCTTTTTGAATAGCAAAATTGAATCAAATCATATTTCCAGCAGGAAAAGCAGTGAGTTTCTTTGAAAAGTATAATAAAAATCCATCATTTCTGACCTCTTGAACTCAAGTACCATTCTCATTGGCTTTTTTTTAATTGACATCACTTGTTCACGATTGTGTTTAGAGCTTTAAAGAATATATAAATAAAATAGTTTTGTTTTGTTATCCATATCCCTTTCCTACCGCCTTAGCAGTGTCGGAAAAATTCTGGATCACAAGAAATGAAGACAGGCAGATGATCAGTCCATCTTGCCTAATCTCGCACGGCGTAATGAGCAATGCATATGGGGTATTACTCGATCTTAAGTCAAACAATAGTTGCTGTTGCCTTTGGTGGTATCTGCTCGTTAAGAAAGACCAATGAGCCAATTTACCAAAGAGCGTATGATAATATAAAAGTATGAAATAATTTCAGAGGAAATTTTTTTCTGCTCATTACGTCACTTAATCTTGCGGTATAAAACCAGATATGCCAGGTGACCCAACAGAGAAGTTATACAATGGTGTTGATATGTAATTTGAGCTGAGTTGAAAACAAAAACAAAACTTGAACTCAAACAGTCAAATGTGTTTGAGTGCTTCTTTCGGTTTTTGATACTTAGGAATTTGGGGGAATTCTTTGAAGTTTTACAATCTCCCATGAAACCCAATCACTGACCCACACCCTTATACTTATTTGTATGATTCAGCTGCCAAAATGATGGACTGGATTAGATTTTCTAAAGTCATAAAAACTGAATAATCCAGAAGGTATGATTTTGTATAGAAGGCTTGGGAAGTTAGAAGAAAAGAAAATAAAAACGTCTCATTGTTTTCGCCAGTACGTAAAGCAAAAATAGAATATAAGCATTCTGAGTCATCAAACTGTGACAAGGGTAAAAGAATCTGTAGAATTCAGCATCCGGTGAAAGGCCAAGTCTGACCTTCTACCTACCAGGTGGTAATAGATGGCAGTAGGCAAGTGAGACAAAGAACTTTCTGTGTCGTGCCATAGCATCTTGAAAAGTTACTAAACAATTTGTGTGTGTCCATATGCATGTCTTGTTCTGGTTTATGGGATCCTTACAGGGTTTCCCTTGAACTTTATTGTAGCTACACAACATTTCAGTCTCCCTTATTACATGTTTTTAAGTGTTGCTCTTTGTCTCTGGGATCTTGTCAACTCAAGAAAACCCTCTTGCACTCATTTCTTCTATCTGTCCAGTTTTCATGGTAAAACACTCCAAAATTGTGAAAAATATCAATGTAAATGTTATTACATGTTAAAATTAGAATTACCGTTCAAAGGGACTGAAAAGGTAGGTACACTTTTAAAGCTTATTCATTTTAATAGTGGAGTTGAGACTTGTTTAAACCAGTAAAAAAAATCACAAACAACCCCATGCAATAAAAAGGAATTGTAACAAAACTTGATCTGCTTTTTTAAAAATCGTTTTTAAGTTAAAAGTTCAAAGATGAGACGAATGTCAAACATAAGACACGGTCCACAAAGGTGGAAAGTAGCATTGAGAAAAAGCAGTTACAAAACTGTTACAATAATAAACTCATGATAAGCAAAGATATGTTACACAAGCAAAGAAAGACAAAACATTAGCATCAAAGATTATGGAAAAACAAGACAGTTTTCATTTACCTGTTGGGTCGTTGAGTAGCTACAAAATGTTGAAAAGAAGGGGGAATAATCAAAACAAGCTGGACGTTAATGGTGGCTTTTATTTTATGTAAGAGAGGGAAGGAACCTACTATGAAATATGAAGTACCTCAGGAAGATCTTACGTGATTCATGCACTTGTGTCAAGATGTATCAAAACAGCAGTAGATTGAAAAACTACACTAAAAATAAAAGTGAAAACTTGTTAGGCAACATTCAAACGTCACACAAGGCACAAAAAAAGGATTAAAATAAAAAAGTACATTTGCACTCGTAGATAGGAGCGGGATGAGCTACATAGTGTCAGCTTCATGGAGCACCGAGGCGGTGGGGTGGGAATGGCAGGAAGGTGGCGGGGACACTGAAGGCAGTGGTATGGCTGGGGTGGGATGATGGGACAGAATGTGAGAGAAACCTAGTGATGAATTAAAACCCGTCTCTCTTGGAAATATTTTCTTTCTTTTTTTCTTTTTTGTTCCCCCAAAATGATTTAACACACATTTGGCAAATTATTTGCGGCAATAATTTTTAAAAAAAAATGAAAACAACCCAAGACTGATGATAAAATTAGTCTGGCCATGCAAATCTGACAGTCAGAAAATGTATACTGTAAGGATGATGTGGAAACCAGCAAGACAAAGCCAAATGGAAAGGTGAAAGGATACTGACACTAACATTCATAAAACGTCTCAGAAAGTGAGTTGATCTGACTTTTAACCAAATATCAGCCAGACCACTGGATTGGCCATCCACTGCACTTTTCTTGAGACATTGGAGACAGACAGATAAAAAATATCTCACGGTCCCAATGGTGAACATGTCTCACAGGCTTTGTCACGTCAATTTCCTCGCACCACTCTCAAAAAATACAAAACTCTGCGTCTACTACTAGTGTATATGTAAAATTCTCTGTGCCAGCTCCACTCACAGTTTCTGTGCTTTACACACAAAATACAGAATTCAACTAAGCATGCCTGTTACTACAATTACAAACCCAATTAGGCTTGAAGCACTAGATAAGTAATTGGGTGTTTTGGCCAAAATGACCAATTTGGATATTTGCCACAAAGGACCAATCTGGATGTTTAAGTCAAAAGACCAGTTTGGACATTTTAGCCAAAAAGACCAATTTGGATGTTTTAACAAAAAGGAACAATTTAGACATTTTGGCCAAAAGGACCCATTTGGATGTTTTAACCAAAAGGACCAATCTGAATAAAGCTGATGACTAATAATTCTATAATCAACAGATCCAGGTCAGCTCTTCCCAAAGTCAATAAAGGTTAAAGTATCTTTGCCAGCAATAAATAAGGAACATTCATTTCAAAAAGAGAGAGATTTAATCACAGACAAATTCTGAAATGTAAACAACTAAGTTAACTATGAAAAATTAAATGCCCTATACATAAAAAGAAAGTCATATAATCCAGGATGTTAAGGTGGCAGGAATGGACCAGTGGCATGGCATCAAACAGTGGTCAGGAATCAAACAGTGGCAGAGTGAAAGATGAATTGATATAAAAATGACCAAAATATCAGGTTTGGTAACTGTGAGGCAGGGAAGTTAAGCACATACACACTTACACACTCCCACACACACACTTGAAGATAATAATAGATGGGCATAAATACATGAAATTGAACTAATTAGTCGTTCTTGGCGATGGTTTAAATGGAACAGAGAATGCATTGAATTGGGTTGTCAGGAGTGGACCGGGCCAGCATTTCCCAATGTGATAAATTCAAATAAATTAACTCCTGCCAAAAGTTCATGCTGAACTGAACAAAGACATGGAACTGAAGGATCGAAAGAAGTATCTGCCAAATTATGGGCGACTCACACTTGAATAAAGGCAGGTTGGGGCAGCAGAGTTCAACAGTGCTCCGAAACAGAGTGTCGAGGAAAAGATCCTGGTTTGGTTGTTTTTTACTCAGTCTGACTTTCCACTCCTACTCTAATCCAATGATTCAAGGAGAATATAGAATACAGCTCATCTTCGAGCACGATGCATTGATATTTTGGTCATAGAAGAAGTACCGATGGGGATTTTGTCGCGTAAATGACAATGTACATGTCATGTGGTTTGACAGATGTGTTAGTGTGAAGCCTTTTGGTCATGGAAGGGTCCTTAGACTTAGACCCCAATAGGAAAGGAACAAAACACCTGACAGAAGCGGTGACCAGTTTTAACTAACGAAGAGAGTATTGTTTCTAATCTTTGGATTCCAGGCCAAGAAAGAACTAACAGGTGAGACAGCATAGGTAATAATTATGTGTGTGTGGTTTATAAGGCTGAGAACACAGAATGAGAAAATAAAGCCTTACAAAAATACATGGAGTAAAATCTCAAAGCAGTAAAACATTCATTAAAATGTTGTTCTTACTCATACTATTTATTAATTCATTCACAAAATGGTTATTATCCATTATTTCAAATTTTAGTTTTTGTATAAAGAGCATTCAAATTTCTTATAATTTGATGTGATTAGAAAGCGCATTCCTTGAAAAAATTTAAAAAATTACCCTTTCACATTTTATTTTCTTTTACAGATTTATCAAGGAAGGATGAGATAGTTTTTAAATACAGAAGAGAACTTTCCTCTTTACTATAGGTAGCCAAGAGATGCCTGGATAATAAATGCATCAAGACAGCTGCTCTACTTTATTTGGTGGACAGAGAAATTTACTTTCAGCTGAAGCCGATATTCAACCTTGAACATTATTCCTGTTTTAATTTTTTTTTCCCATTAATTTTATGAATAAATCCAAAAGGCAAAATAATCCTGCCACACAAATTACAAGTGTCGTCATTTCCTTATCTGACTCCATGTGTTTTCATTCCCTTGAGGAAGTCCTCTTCATCACCCAAACTCTGCAGTGTTAGGAGTCTTTCGTTGAGAGGAAAATAACAAAATCTTTATACAGTTTTCATTCAAGCTATGAGAGGGTATCAACTGGCTGCAAGTCTTACAAAGAAAGAAGCAAGCTTACAGTTTTCTGATTGGATAGGATTTTAGATAGGGGAATGTACAAACATCGTCTTACGCAACACAGATTTTGTGCCTCTACAGATCCAGCACAAAGTAATCTGATCCAAAGGGACGGAGGAACAGGGGAAAACAAACCATCATTCACTTCTCAAGTGTCTTAATGTTCATCGCATGGGTAAACTTGAAAAAGCAGCAAGATAAAGTCAGTAAGGAAAATACAACAAAAATCTTTGTCTATAAACAATTTTTGAAAATATTTACGTCGAAGCCTGCCACACTTATTTGGATCAATATATAAGTTATACCAGCCCAAGAAACGAACCTTGCTAGCTCACCAATTACTCTTGTTCCAAGTAGATCAATACAGTGGAATCCGGATAAAGTCACCTCGCTTCAAGTCAAAACATGACAGCTGTCCCCGTTTTTTTTTTCCTTCTTTATCTTAAAATGGTGTGAAACTTGCTTGAAGTCAAAACTCTGGGACTGAATGGGATGGTAGAATCCTTGCAAAAGGGTAATAAGATTAAAAGCAAGAGAATGTTCCGCTCGCCTCTCTTCATTTTTAACCACTAAGCAGGACAGAGGTGCGAGAAGCAAGCACGTTCTGACTCTTCATGTACAACACACTGCCTGTGACCAACTGACATGTTTGATCAGCTTCACTGGCCAGATATTGCCTCGCAGGTCACAGCTATGCAAAGTGCCCACCCGACCCTTCAACCGTGTCTACTTTAGCATCACACATGTACTATAATAATTAGCCTAAAATTAGCTGTGTTACTACCACAGGGACTGCTCACACCCTCTCCAAAGCAGCTCAGTAAGACGATTCATGAGCCGTTTCTCATTGTGCTGCTTGTTTGGTCATGGTGTTATCCCTTTCGTTAAAATGAAAATGAAAAAAAACAACAACAACAAAACACACACACAAAACAAAAACACAACCAAACAAATCCCAAAAACCTACACATTCACCCAAATTTCACTCTGTCCTGGGAATATTACAAACTATGTTAAACATAAAACACATGCACACAATAACTAGTAAAAAACATAAAACAAAACAAAATAAGACACAAAAACACCCATAAAAGCAACAAGGGCCACAATGTACTATAATCCTGCCACATATTTTTCATTCAAAGGTTTACATCCTTGAAAATTGATAAAGTCAACCTTGCTTATAGTCAACGCTTTTCCCTGTCCCGAGGTGTTGACTTTATCCGGATTACATTGTAATTTATCATGCAGAGTTTGTCAACCCAAATTTCTACACTACAACTGGAATGTCCAGAAGTTAAGACATCTATGTAATTAAGACTTAAAAATATCAAAATTACGTTATAAAAAATTTCTATCACAATAAAACTAAGCCTGAAAGATTCCTTGTCTGAGCATTTGCCAGGTGATTGTGAAAAACATGAACAACAAATTCAGCAACACCCCTTGGATGAGGACCTTGGGAATTTGGGGGGAAAAAAGTTCATGAATTTTTGGTTACTTCATAAATCTTATATTCCTGCACTCCACATGAATCGACTGTCAGGTACTACAATCATTTGTGCTGCTGCTGCTGATGGTGACAGCAGTACTCACTGCCATGTGGACACAAGAATTGTGAATTGTTGGACGTGACAAGATTGAGTTTCAAAACTATGTATTAGCTGCTAGTGGGAAGATTGGCCTGTTCACTCCAAAAGCAAGAGACAGAGGGGGGGGGGGGGGGGGGGGGGGAGGGGGAACAACACCAAAAACAAAAGCTTCCTTCTCCCACACAAAAA
>JBCIKM010278118.1:0-11874 GCA_039654465.1 Melibe viridis | reverse complement strand
TCTGTCTGTCTGTGTTTTACCGAACTCCTCCGCCCAGAGACAACCGATTTTGACAATTAAGATGTCAAATCAAAGCTTTTGCTCTGAGGAATGTCTATGGGTATTTTCATCTTAATTAAGACAAGGATAACTTCACAAATCGATTTTCCATTTAGTAGAGCCAAGAGAAAATGAATTTGGCCCCTCAGCCATTCGAAGCCACCGTGAGACGTGAACTGTGCGCCCACGAGCGAGACAGAGAGAGGGGCGACACGACACGACACGACACGACACGACACGACACGACACGACACGACTTGGAGCGGGAAGCAGGCGCCGATGAAGAAATACGACAAGAAAAAGTGGGGTGGGGGAACAAGTGGTTGGTAGTGGACCTATTGTCTAATATTATTAGGCTGCAACGGGAACTTTTTGACATGAAAATGTGACGGTGAGGGGTGTGTATGTGTGTGGGGGGGGGTGGATCAATGGGTTCGTAGTGAACCTATTGTCTATTATCCTGTGGGTCTGTATGTTACCGAACTCCTCCGCCCTGAGACAACCGATGTGGACAAATAAGATGTCGATTCAAAGCTCTCACTCCAAGGAAAGTCTATCGGAAATTGTATATTAATTACGATAGGGATAACTTCTCAAATCGATATTTTCCATTTTAATAGGAAAAAAAAGAGAGAATCAATTTCATTACCGCCATTTTTGAATCTCGACGCCTCGCATGCACGTATGTTCGCGGCAGGCATTAGGAGCTTTCGTTTGCGTTCTCACGTTGGAGGCGAGCGGTGGAACTGTGCTTTCTTACCTGGACGGAGGAGGGGAAGACTGAACGGGGGGGGGGGGTGATGATGGACAGAAGACATTGGAATTTTCTCTGCTGAGTAATCTTCGCACATAAGGTCTCATATCAAAGTTGTCACTTCGAGGAATGTCTATTGGGAATTTCATATTATTAATAAACAGATAACTTAACAAATATTTTCCCCCCACATTGGTAGCACAGTAGAGAGACAATGAATAAGACGCTGCGTGAGAAAAGGCTGCTGGTGACTTGAAGGCAGTTAGAGGGGAAAGGGGTGGGGGTGGGTGGGCGTGGGGGAGTTGATTTAGAGGAATTGAGTGAGACATGTAAAAAAACAAAACAGTTTGGAGTAAAGCAGCCAAGGCTGCTATGGGTTTCTTGTTTACCTCAAATAGCTACATGACAGCTTAGTAAAAGAGAAAGAATAAAAGGATACCTCATTAAGATTAATGAGTTAATTACCATCCTAGTAAAAGTTACACTGCCATACTTTGAAGACAATTGAATATTTTTATCCTCTTTGCTCCATGGTATGCATGTTTTTTGCGTGGTCTGAAATATCAAAGCATTAAAAAACCTAGTGAAGAAATTCTCCTGCTTCTATGGTTTGTCTGTATCTTTGTCCTTTCATCCAGCCAAAACCTCCTTCACTACTCCACCCACAGCAGAGCTGATAAGTACCAGCAGTTCTCTTGATTTGAATTTTCTAAAATTTTGATTCAGTGTTTTTCTTGCATTATGTCTCATTGATTGCCTTTCAAATTTCTGTTTGTTTTGAACACTATTTTTGTTTTTGTTTTTTTGTTTAATGCTTAAAAAAATGGTATTTATAGCTTACTGTTACTTATTATTTTCAAAGATCTCAGTTTACAAAAATTTGTTTAAACACTGTGCTGTGGACGCTGATTTTAAACTAAGGGAAGATTCACCTTGGACAAAAAAAAAGATGCGCCTTGGACAAAAAGGCAATTGTAGAAGCAGAATAAAATAAAGGAAGTTCATGCCTTAAGGCGACACAAATCCTGCACTGTGAAAATTGTTCAATAATGGAATAAAATATCCTAGAATGGATTTTTGTAAATGATCTGTTCTTTGTTTTTGCTAAAAGAATTTAAAAAAGATTAATGCTCATTTCCAAAAACCATTTGAAGAAAGAAGAGGAGACAAAGCTTTCAAGTATGACTATCATGATGAAACCAGACACTGTCTTTTGTCTGTGTGGAGAGAATGGACAGAGAGCAAAGGAGTACCGTCAGCTGATGAAGGAATTTGTCTTTCAAAATTTTATTTTGCATCTGTGCTCTGCCAGACTTAAGATCCAGCAACAAATCCCAAGAAGTCATCATGAATGGGGAAATCTGTTTATTCCACCCACTATGGGGGTAATGGAAATTGGCAAAAAGAGAAAATAGGGTCATGATGGAAATAACCTGTGAATAAAAAATCCCGTTTGTTGTTCTGTGGAAATCAGAGTGCTATAAAGAGTGGCATTTCCATGAGGTGTCATTCTATTTTGCTTATCTTTTTTTACCCATCAGATCCTGAGTTCAAACCAGACTTGGTGTGGCCATGCTCTGACATCATTTCCTGTTCAACCTTCAGCCCCTGTGGCTCCCATTTTGCTGTCGGACTCACCAACGGCAACATGATGCTATGGGACTATCAAATGGGTGTGTCCTTGAGTTTGAGAAACAAGAATTCTATAGGGGTGATCAGTTGACTTAAACCTAATATGACTTGGTGACAGGTCTTACTGTAAATGTCACTAGAAATGTCCTTGAACAGGGTCACTCTTATTCAAGTGTGGAATCTTTGTATATTATGTTGTGCTTGTGAAGATTTCATTTCAATTCTCTTGAATGAAGAGCGAGTCAAGTATAGTCGACTACGTAATATCTTTGGGGTGTCAGAAAAATCGTCGCTATACTGTTTAAGATATTCATTACAGCTATTGTTGGAAGGTGCTAAATCCAAAAATCTTCACAAACAACTTTGCTACTAGTGGTGTTGACTGTTTTGTAAGATATCTATAAAGTTAAAGGTGTAAAAAAACTAAGTATTTAGATTAAGTAATTACTGAGCTTAAGCCACATGAATAAATAGAATAAAAACCAGGAAAAAGGGTTTGCAAATATTTAGTTAAGAATAAAACTGTTGATTAATACAGTTTTTGGCAACTGAAAAGCAGATGAATGAGGATAACTACATTTCATATCCATGATTATAACCACGTCATTTCATGTGACAATGATACAGTTGCAAAATTGTTTCACAAATCTAGGAAGACAGTTTTCTACCACATTTTTGAAAAATGATTAGAGATCAGACTTTATGGGTTCAAGCTTTAGATTTACCAGTTTTAGTAAGAAACAGTGTGAATGAGATTCAGGTTTAATGATAATGATAATCACACTTGCTTTCCCCTCTCTCCTGATACAGGCCTTCCCAAAGCCGTCCTCAATGTGTCTCACAAATCGGGCTTGAAAGACTTGAAGTTTCTCGAACCCAGTCTTTTCCCCCGTGACCCACCTGAGTACCCACCGTACCCAGTGACCTCTGCAACCTTTGTCCTGGCGGAATGCTTCGATGGGACCCAGGCGCTGTATGACACCTGTGACGGAAGTCAGCAGATACCCAGACCTGTTGCGGCAGTGTAATTCATTTACCGCTTTTAAAAAATATTACTTAGTTTATAAGGTTGTGATCAACTTTTTCTCTCTTGCTGACAAACACATTTATCATCTGCATGAGCTTCATCCTCATATAACTAAAATGGAATTGTTTTTTATTCACCCTCTTCACAATTATGACTATTTATCATATTTCCTATTATGATATTTGTCATCATCATCTCCATCGTGATCATCACCACCAACATCATAATCATCATTATCACCACCATCATCATCACCACTAACACTATTATCATCATCAAAATCATCACCATCATCATCATCATCATTATTCCCATCATCTTTATCGTTCTCATCATCATCATTCCTCTTCTCATCATCTTTATTATTCTTATTCTCATAATTTTCATTATCACCACCACCATCATCATTATTCCCATTATCATCTTTTATTCATATTTTTATTCTTGTTCTCATCACTTCCTCACCTGTACCTCAGTCCTGAAAATGACGATGACATCCAGACACTGCTGAAAATCATTCCTGGGCTTCCAGAGCTGGTAAAATTGAGTTCTCATCTAAACACTGCTTTAATACTTAACCCCTTAGTCTGAGATTAAAATATTTCAGTGTGATTAAAATTAAGGTTCACAATTAATCATCATTGTGAACAGTGAAGCAATGTAAGAGGCTCATTGTGCTAAGAGGATTAACATAAAATGTGTACCATTAAGGCTAAGAGCTTCCATTTCAGACTTTCATTTCTTAAACTTGTATACGTGTATTTATATAATCTGTATTATGCTCTTCAATGTGTGTGGAGCCAGGGCACATGCATGAGTGCATGTGTGCAGTTAACCTCTCTAAAAATATTCCACGACAAAAAGTTCTTAACTGCCAGTAGCTGCACACCTGTCAGTGTTGTAGTAACAGCTGATTATAAGCGTAGTCTTTTAACTCTTTGAGATCTGTTTGCCCCCAGATGCTGTTTGTAAAGAAGAATGGCTGTATGTATATTAAGGACATTGGGACGGGTGCTGCCTTGTGCCAGGTCTATGTGCCTCCCCCACACACTATACAGACCCCCTGGAACCCTGTCTTTGCTTTTGGTAATGGAGGACAGGTTTTGTACCTAAAAGGTGAAATCATTTTTTTCTTCTAGATTCTGTCTATTCTTATTACTGTATTCATTGATTCTATCAGTGAGTGTCAGAAGCTAACGCCCTAACTCTTGATTGAAATTTACAATTTGGACATAATCAGTCACTGCTCTATACTTATTATAAAAGACCATAATTCTTTCCAAAACTAAAAAATAATTTGTATCAAGCAGATGAGGAATGAATGGACTAGCTTATCATTTTCACATTGTCTACCTTGTGTATGTTTTTTTTAAAGATGTAAGGTCCACAGACTTTGCACTAAGGGTAGATGTAATGTTAACACTATTCATGATGATCGCTGTTATCTATTGCATCGACTAAGAAACCTGTTTGATGCCGTTTTGGAATTATTTGTTGGCTGATATCCAAAGCTGGTGGGAGATGAAGAGCTTGTGCTACCTTCCGTGGCTATAATTACATCGAGCAGACATTATAAATCTTTGACAAAAATAACAAGTTGATCTGACTATACTCATTATAGGCATTAAAGGGTTTTACAGTGTCATGTCTGGTAGACTATTTCTTGATCAATAGTGAAATTTAGTTGTTGTTGGGTTTTTTTTTCAAGAAAAATATTGCATCTTGAAAATATGTTTAGTCTAACTGATTTTTATTTTCATAATCAGTTTGCAAAAATTATTTGTTTGTAGTAAATTAAAAACTCCTTGCAGTCGATCATAGAAAGGATTTTCCCTTAAAAATGTTTATCAGTCCTGGTAGAATGATAAGTGGGAGGATGGGGGTAGAAAAGCTTTGTAGCTCATTTTTTGCAAGAACATCCCACTCAAGATTATTCTTCAACTTTATACAACATTATACCTCGACAGCGGAGGGTGCTGACGTCAGGGAGGAAGGGGAAGTGAGTGATTTATCCTGCCTGTTCAAGTTTAATCTGCGAGACTATTCAATTCTGGAAGAATACTGGGCATGTTCCCGTGTCAAATCAGACCTGATGGTTTACACAACGTGTGAGCAGCGTCTGGATGCACTGATGAAAGAAAGGTGTGTTCTGTTTACAGTGTCGTCTGTCCGTCTGTGTCTGCTGACTCCCACTCCCACCTGCTTGGGATGAGTGTGCTCCTATCCCTGTTGTGTGTGGTGGTTTTCGATGGCAGTCTGAGGCATATGAAATCTCTCTCTTTTTGATGTAGGAGTGTCTGGATACATCAGGGCTCAGATTTTTTGTTCTGTTTTCTTGTTGTAACTAAAACTTGTTTGAATTTTTATTATTCTGTGAATTCAAAATTCAATTGTTTTCTCTGTATGATTTGTTTGTTAAGGTTTTTTTTTTTCACTTTCCAAAATTACTTGATTTCTAATGTAGTCAGAAATTCAGCCATTTACTGATAAAGAAAAAATTTCCATAAAAAAATCTTGTAAGCCACATTTTACTTGGTGGGGGAAAAAAGTTTCTTGGAAGAAGTCAAGGCTGACCATGAAAAATGTCTTTTCCGGTTCCTTTTGTTTTATTGCCAAAAGAATTTCTTTCGTAATCTTTGATGTTCACCGAGTATGATGAAAACAGGAGGAAGTGACGTCAGATTTCTCTTTGGCCACTCCTGATTGATAGATACACACACCCACCCTGTGAACAAATCAGTGTTTAAATAAAGGAGCAGACTGTAATTTAGGCGGAGCAGACTGCTATTCAGACAATGAGTATGAGAAAAGTGTCCGGTTATTAGGTTTGTAAGCTTTAGGCACAAGCTAATGGCATCAATGAAATAACCAGATTTTAAAAATGTTATTTCCCTTTTCCTGTGGGCCGTGACAGACTGCAGCAGCAAGCCCTAAGGAAGCCCCGCATGCAGATGCACTGGGGTCAGCTGAGGGGAGAGCTGGACATCATTCAGAACGCCAGGGAAATCCCAGTGGATACGCTCTGCTTGTCGGTAAGATGGCTGCATCACTTCTATCTTTATTTATTTTTTCCAGACATAGTGAACTTTTTGTATTTTAATCTCATAATTATTATAATCTGACAGAGCTCACCTTCAAGTTTTGAGTGGGTACAACTGAAAGAAATGGAAGATACAGAATGTCCAAGATTTTAATTCTGGTTAAAAAAGGATGGTTATGGCTATGCTTTCAAGAAAGACCTAAAATCTCTGTTCTTAATGGGGTGGGAAAAAGTGATTTGAAATGTTTGACTTTGACGATTGTACTTAAAATTAGAATTTTAGATTAGTTGACCATTGACATATAGTATAATTTAAATAGATTTGACGATTCAACTGGTTTCCTCATATACCAAATTGTTTACGAATTGTCAAAGTATTTCTTTAAACTCTTAATGACTTTTTAGATTTCATTTCAGAGAGGAAAAAAGGAAAGTAACATTTTGTTGTTTTATTATCATTGAATGATGCAAAACGTTTGTTTGTTTATTGGAGGTTTTAGGGCCCTACGACACATGAGGGTCATAGAGGAGCCCAAAAGAAAGATGATTTACACTAAAAAATAAATGTAAACTCTCAAAATACATATTGACACCGAAGAGAGATGGTTTACAATGACAAAAAATATCATCTCTCCTTACAAAATTAACCAATGGCCATCACTTATGACAGCATAATGGTTTAGAATGACCCAGTACCCTTAAACCCCTTTTGTGTAACCCAGAGGTTATGTAACAAAGGGCATGAAACAAGGGATGACCACTGAGTTTGCAATAAAGACAACAAAAACGGGACATCCCTGAAAAGGGGAAAAAGTAAGACGATAGCTTCAGTGTAAAAGAAAAGAAACAGAAGTAGAGGAGCCCACCAGGGACTCCTACCAACCGCCCACCGCCTTTGAAGGGCTTTCACCTCCTACTGGCGTGCAGGGGACTTACTTTTTTTCCTTGGGTCCCCACGGAGGGATGCAACATGTTTGCATCAAAATTTCTTGTTGAATATTAGTGAGGTGGGTGGATGATTGGGGGGGGGGGGGGGGGATGCTTTGTTCTTTTTTTAGCTTTCTTTGATACCAATTTCTATCTAAAATGCAGTTCTAAAGAGGTAGGTATTATCTTTTTTCTCTTTCATATGTTTCCTTCTTTTCGTTTTCATTCTTTTTTTTCCATCAACGTTATTTGCTTGCTAAGTTTTTATGGGAATCTTTACCATTTGCATGAAATAGATGATGGCAAGGCAAACATACTTGATTCTTCTTTCATTGAGGGGCAGCATAAAGATATGCAGTTACAGCTTTATTTCAAACAAATCTTTTTCATAGCTGAGCCTTTTCTCATATGTAATGGAAACTACATGAAAACTTTACAGTTTGAGGTTTTCATGAGTCATTTCTGAGTTATGTCATAGACAATACCAAAAAAGTTTTTTGTTCGGTGGAAGACTTGGAACTTCTTTTTCCATTCTTGCTTTGCTCTCATTTGGTTCCGTTTTGCCTCTTTAGATTTTAGTACTATTTTATATTTCTTTGCCTTTCATTCTATAAAGTCCAAATTTTCTTTCAAACATTTTCAAAACAATACCCTTATCAAATTAAAGAAAGACTTAATTTTATTTTCTTTCAACTGCTCACACCTAACCTATTTTAGTCCTCACTCCCCATAGATGAGTGTCTATCTAGTCTGCTACTAAGTTCCCCAAGTTCACATAACTTTTAAAAATTTGACCAGTTTATCATTTCTTATAAGCATAAATACCCAAATTTAGTTCAAAATTCTCAGTCTAATAGTGCATGTTTTACTTTAATCTAAACTTTGTGAAATCTGCATGACCAATTATGGATTTTTTTTTTAACCTGTTATTTCCTGCCTGTATCTTGTTATACTGTGGTCTCCTATACTGTATAACTAATTATCAAATTCTTTACTTCACTCATTTCATCCTTGCTGATATTAAACCATATGATGCATTTTCATAATAAAATTTATTTAAAACAAAACCAGAGCATTCAAAACTGTTATAATTAATGTAGTTCTACAAATACAAAACTCAGCATAAAAGCAATGATGATTAACACCTTAATTTTACCTTTGCAAAGTTTCAATGAACTGTAGTCATAGACATGTTAGAAGATATGACCGTTTTCTCAAGTCTACCCGAAAATGCCCAGATCTTCACAGCATGACTCTGAAGAGGGCATTTCTCGTAAAGCTTTACTGAAGACATGTTGTTTATTTCATAACTAATGAAATTTGTGCACAAATTGTTTTTGATATTTCATTTACTGTATAAAAACTTCACATCTGCATCTGTTGTCCTTTTTTTGTTATGGGGCCTCAAAGCAGGAATAGGCTGAATGACACAGGATATCAATTCGACACAAAACACAGAACTCTGAGTTGGATAAAGGAAACAATCTCATGTGAAAAAAAACTCCCATCCAACTTTAAAACAAGTCTACTCTTATTACAATATAGAACCAAGTGTACATGTCTTTCAGTTAATGTTGAGCTCATTTTGGTGCCATAAAGTTCAATACAACTGATCTGAATCAAACAGGTATGTATCACAAAATTGGTCATATTATAAACATGAAACGATTTTGAAGTCTATGATACAGGCTTTTTCGGGTAGTCTTGATAAAACGGTCATACCTTTATCTCACTTGTCTATGACTGCAGTGCATTGAAATTTAGCAAATGTTAAATTCAGATGTTGATCATTGATTCTATCGAGTTTAGTTTAACGGTATTGATTATGACATATCTAGTTTTTGAGCATTTTGGTTTTGGGCCTTTTTTTTCACGTGTCTGAGATATATGCCATATTCGTCCTTTCATCAATCAAGCAATCTTTTCATTCATATTACATGCATTCTCAAGTCCTTGAATTAAATTTAGCCATTAGTTCTTTAACTTAAAGATATTTTTTTAAGCCCTGGAATTTTTATTCATTCATTTCAAAATCCTGGAAATTATTTGTCAGTAAATTCTTGGAATTTACCCAGATGACAGCCTTTTAATCTGTCCCATTGTAAAGTGTAAATGCCCCTGATTACTTCTGGGCATCCTTCTCTTACAATTGATTTCTTACAAAAATCTGTATCTGCTACCGCAGCATCAAACCCAGTTGCTCCATGGTATCAATTTATAAAAAATAGAAAAAATCTTTATCCATAATATCATACAAAGAAAAGCTGAAGACATTCCAGCCCAACTCCCCATGACAGATTCAAGAGACGACATTACGGCAGACCACCACTTACAAAGTTGCCTTTTTGTCATGTCATCAGAATTGTCATTCTTCCAGACATCATATGTAGCGGCCACCCGCACTCCAGCACAGGAACTTATTAGCCAGACTTGTGCTGTAGACTGGAACACAAAGGAGATTTGGAGACAATACAAAATATGACAGCAGACAAAAAAACGTTTGTGTTATCTCAGGATGCAAATTCATGACAGGAGGGTAGCAATCTGCAGCAAGACCCAAGGAATGAGGATTGACTCTTGGGATCTCCGGAACGTTTGCATGTTAGAAATTTAATGGAATATTGTCATGAAAAATTTGATAGATGAGAAATTCTTCTTGTCCTGAGTTGTGCCAGCATTATTGAAAATTGAAATGGATGCTGGCATTATGTAAATTTAAATTTCATTTATATTAAAAATTTTATTTGATAGATTCCTACTGATAGTTCACTTCTTTCAAGTACTGGATAGTATACGAGTACAATGCAACTGATATCTCTCCTCATCTCTCTTAAACAGCATAGCCCATTCATCAACTTCTTGCTCTCATTCCAGGCACCGGCATCTCTGACTTCCATCCCAGAGTCCATCAAGTTCAAACCCTCGACTGCCAAAGTGTTGTAATTACCATTTCCTTTTACCCTGGGAACTACAACTTAACTGCTGCTGTGAGATGTGCAGTTGGTAGCCGCAGACAAACAATATTCACCGCTAAGAAACTAATGAAGGAACACACGGTTGTTTGATGTTGTTTTGGTTTTTTTTTTTCACATATTTTTTGTGTTATCATAGGGAAATTGATGAGATGCTATGTCTTCAGTTGGCACATGTTTCCATACATTATGTCTTCATTACCCAAGCTGTAAATTTTGCTTCATTATATGAGAAACAACTGTTCTTGATTTTGTGTATTATGAAATGGTTCTTTGTTTGGTTTAGTGGTGAGTTTAGTGCCCCACAGCACACAGGGGACATAGAGGGGTCCAGGGGAAAGTTAGACGATAGAAATAGGAAATAGGTAAGATGGATAACAGGTCTGACCACCAACAAAAGAGAGATCCTTTTTGAAAAACATGTTAAATAAATTAATATATTCCAAAACACATATCGTTGTCATAGATAAATGATTTACAATGACAAAAAAAAAGAACCCATTCCAAGTTGTATGAGAAGACTAAGACTTATCAACCATTTTTTTACAATGAAGTGTTGATATAAAATGCTCAATAAAATAATAAGTCCTCAATTTTGATTTTGTACCTTGCTTCGGATTTATTTTGTGTAATGATTTTTTTTCCCTCTTGCAAACTGTCCAAGCAGATAAAATTTTACTTTGACTTGGGTTTTTCTGACATACCTGATTGGAAACCATGTAAAAAAACCCAGCAAATTTGTTGCTAAAAGACAAAAAAGACAAGGCAATCATGGAGCTCTATTCCTGATTCTTGATTTTTATCTTACACTCTCTTCTGTTTGTTTTTTTGAGGTTTTAGGGCTCCACGACACATGAGAGTCATAGAGGAGCCCAGAGGAAAGTAAGATGAAAGAATTAGTTAAAAGAGGGAAAAGATCAAAAGCCACAAACAGCAGAGAGATGATTTACATTAAAAATAAATATCATATGAAAAGTCATTGGATCCAGTCCCATGAAAAGCATAAATGACGGGCCGTTTTTCTGGTCATAAGCCACTCCCTGGACCTTAGTAGGTGGGATCAAGCATCTAGTCCTATCGAAGATGGACAATAAAGTAGGAGGTCCCATGTGCACGTTGCGCACATTGAAGAACCGTTGGCAGTTGGAAATGAAAAGAGTAGGCCGTTCTCCAGGCAAAATTCCAAATAATTCCCTACACTGGCATGGTGGATCCAGTGGTAAGGCATTGGACTTCCATGCTGAAGAGCGTTGGTTCTTTTCCTGACGATGCCTTCGTGTTGTGTCTTTGGATAAGGCACTTTATCAAACTTACCCCGTCCATCCCCCTGGTTGAAGACACTGTTTTCCCTCAGTCTGAAAAATTTCAACAGGCCTCACTGGTGACTTGTCTCATCATACACGTTATTTCTTCTTCTTCTTCTTCTTCTTCAATTATATCGACTGACTCAGTGGAACTGAGTATTACTGTCGATGCGAGCATA
>JBCIKM010278010.1:0-11874 GCA_039654465.1 Melibe viridis | reverse complement strand
GAGAGAGAGAGAGAGAGAGAGAGAGAGAGAGAGAGAGAGAGAGAGAGAGAGAGAGAGAGAGAGGGGGGGAGAGAGAGGGAGGGAGAGAGAGAGAGAGAGAGAGAGAGAGAGAGAGAGAGAGAGAGAGAGGGAGAAACAGACAGAGAATTCAATTATGTAGTGAACTGTTTCACTGAGGCTGCACCAGGAAACTCATCAGTACCTGATCAATAAGACATGAAGGACTCGGAAGCCTGGATCCACGAAGGAGATGAATAATTCATCCCTATACCTCAAAGACGTAACTTGGTGCTGACGCTGACAGATCTTTCTTCTCAACTCACTGCTCATTAGTTATAAGTACATACAGAGTATTCATCATCACTTATGTCTTGCACAATTGGTTGAGATGATATCATTTACACAAATGTTATTCATAATTTCTTTCCATAAAAGAGCTGTTAGGTTTTGAGTGGTGGCTTGAGAAGAAAAAAAAACCTTTGAGCAAGAAAAGCAAAAATAATCTAAGGAACAGTCAAACTTTTGTCTACCAAAGCACCATTGCCTTACTGCACTACCTTATTGATTCAGACAGCCACATCCTCATTAATTCATTTTGTTTATTCCTTTTGTTGACAACATTCCGTAATTTGCTACTTTTAGCTATTGATCAATTATTCTTTGAGGTACATATGTATACATGTACTATAAAGCACAGATAAATAGTAGTCATACAACAAACACATAGTCTAATGTATCTTGCTGCATATTTATGGGTGAAAATGATTAAAAAATTGAAGGCACAATTTTGAGCATAACGCGGGGTTTTCAATCCAGTTTTTCAGGATCTCTTTTGTCATTCTTCTATTTACATCTTGCCTGCTGGAAAGAAGGCCAGTACTAGTACACGATTGTGTTTATTCTTTGAAAGGAGGTTTTTATCAATTGTGGCATAAAAATTTTATTTTTTACCCCACAATATTTTGGAATGCGTGTCTTGTCTTCATTTTTGTGTATGGTGGTTACCTAATTAAATTAAGGTTCAGCACAAACAATGTATGTTCCCAAGTTTGTCATTTGTAATGAAAGATGAGAGAGCAGAGGTTTAAAATAATAAGCAACTTACCTTTTTTTATTCATGAATAATGAAATCAATATGTTTTATCATTAGATAAATTGTCCTACTATTTTGTATCAGAATTGCAGAACAGGGGGTGCAAGATTGCAAGAAATGGGGTCCAAAATTGTGAGACTGAGTATGAAATAATAGGACTCCAGTCAATCCCAAAATCAACAATTTTAACATGTACATCACACGTCAGCAAACTTTGACTGACACAAATTACACATTAGTGATCCAAAAATAGCATGAAAATGTCCAGTTACAAATACACATGGGAGTAAACATACAGAATGGAGTTTCCTATAAGGGTACAAAATACAGGACATAACCATACAAGGCACACAGTCACCTGTTTGAAGATAAGCAAATATTTTTCTTCTATAACATTAAACATAGATTTTATCAACTCATTTCTTGTCATTGTATTTTTTTGTGAAATCTTTCTCTGTATATTTATATTATTATGACAATGTGATACACAATACAATTTCCAGATGGATCAATAACGTTTATTTTAGCTTATCTTATCTTCAATAAATATGAATTTTTATGGGACAATTAGTTATGTCAATGTCCTGTTTCTTCTGTATTTAGTTAACATTGTCTCTCTCTGTATTCTTTTTATCAAAATTATAAGCTATAAATGGAATTGATATTCAAAAAGATCATGGGAATATGGACAACAAGATCAAAGTACATATTATTGGATATTAATCACAATATTGTTCTTATATTTTATTTGAAAATTATTTATAACTTTTGATTTAAGGATCATGAAAACATAACTTAAAAGTGTTTTTTTTTTTACAAAGAAGAAAATAAGTCATATTTGGCAAAAGTTTGTGACAATGAACATAGAAATATGTACAGGTAATGCCTCAACAACCAACTAGCTTTAATTGACTGTTTTAGCTTGTAAAAAAAAACAACCATTCCATAGGATTAAAATACCAATAGGATAATTTGATGATATAATTAAGGGGAAGGCAATTTCTCAGCATCATTTATCACATGGATATTCATATCAAGTTGTCCCAGCTTTTTAAAAAGTTCAAAATTCAATAATTAAAAATCTATGCCTGGTATCTGTGACAAAATTAGTTCTTACAAAGGCAATCAATTGCCGCGCTACAACTACAACAAGAACATCACATCTAAGCTACGCACTTTCTAATGCACACGGGAATAAAGCAGTACAGCCAGTACAATGAGAGAAATTCAAAAGTGAGCAGGTCAAGGGCTCAAAGGGGTAGAAACAGCACGCTTAGAAGAATTAGATTTAAGCACCATTGTCATTATCTGGGCTTCTAAACCCAATGCAGCTTCTAGCCCTTGCTGCCAGAATATGATCATTGGCCACATCAGTCTCAGAGGAAAGAGCTGGAAATAGTGTGTGATATCATCATAAAGAAATGAGCAAGGAAATAGTAATCAAATTATATAAAGCTGAGTGCTCAAAGGTTGAAAGTTAGAGAATTTTACTTCTAAGCCAAAGTGCAAAGTACATTTTTAGATAAGAAACAAAAGCTGAAGCAAATAGTGTAGCTCATATTCTTAATGAAGCATTTTTGTCCTTTTTGTTTTGAAATTTTGCAAATCAATGCAAGATGAAAAGTAAAATAGAGCAAAAAGTGAATGGAAGAAAAGAAAAAACTGGATTCCAAAATAAAAATCTGTGAATCAAATTCAATTCATCTTAAATCCATGAAATGACGATTATTCAAGTTCTTAATAAGCAAGCTTCAAATATGTCCTGAGATGAGTACAGTATATGTAACTTGTTCAAAATTAAAGTAGCTTAGATTATCATCGGTGTGCTGTTGGGCCAGACTTAGGACTGATTTAAACATTTTTAATAAGAAATGATAAAGTGATTATTTCCTCGCTGTTTCTCCTTTATTATTCACTGAGATTTATTAATTGTCTTTGAATTTCCATGATTAATTGACTGCGTACACAAAGGTTCCCTTGCATTATTTTCATAGGATTGTCTTTCTTTTGGTAAGCTCACAAATCAGTATGGGTTTCAGTTCCTGCTTGCTGTTATTGAATTTGAGGAGGAATTCTTTTTAAAAAATAGTAAAATCTCTTACAACATTTCTCATTTCATTTAAGATAAATTTCAACATAATTTTTGTCATCAATGTATAAAAATGATTGAAATTACTTAATTGTCTACTTGGAGACAAGTGGACTAATTATAGCATAATCACTCCTTCACCATGTCTAATTAAAAAACAAGTCAGTCAGCCAGCCCTGTGACTGGACTCAAATCTTCTAGGCTAACCTCTCAAATATAGGACCAGGGTTTTTGTAAACAGGTATTTACCGGTATTCAATGAAACATCCTTTAGGCCATTACATTGTAATGCCTTTAAGAATTAAAATTTACCAAGAAATCACATAATTTTGTATCTTTCCATTGAGACATAAATTTTATACATTCATTTAAAATAAATGGACAACCTTTGCAAAAGTATTAGGTAAAAACAAAAGGAAATATAGGCTTCATTTTAATTTACAATTTAAAACAACAACAAAGCTATGAATTGATCTTAGGAAAATGTGATCATTCATCAAGCAAAATTCAAGGCAAAACCATGGAAAAGAGAGAGGTAACAAGTTCACAAAGAATAGAACAGAGAGAATAGGGACTTTGATAGTTTAATCTGAAAAAATTAACAAAAAACCTTGTTTAAAGATTTTAGTACTATACATATAGTTTGAACATGAAGAAAAGAAGGGGGGAAAATGAAATTTTGGGCAGGAATGAAGAAGAAAGGACTTTGGAAACATTAGCCCCCAACTGAGAATCTACTTTTACAACAAGGGATGCATAACTCTACACAGATCAATTCATCTAATGCTGTCATTGTGTGATGCTAAGGCATGAACATTTACAATTCAACAGACTTGTGTAAGGGAATGTCTCTAAAATTATACAGATGATTCATTGTGTTTACAAAACCAAAAGAAAAAAAAGGGAAGAAAACCTATTGTCTTTGCTACTTAAATATTCAATTTCATTCTTGTATGACTTTCTAATGTGAAAACTCCCTCTGGCATTGTTTGCTTTTGATAGCAGAGAATAGAACATATCAGAACAACTCAATCAATTTCTTTTAGAAAAATTCAAAGACGAGTAAGAAAGATACTCAAAGCAAAAATTTAACTAAAAAAGTAATGAAAACTCAAAATTAGCAATGTGTATTTTAATCTTTCAGTTTCAAATCATTGTCAGCATATCTTGTGTGTTGGATTACAATTAGCCTTCATTCACGCCTTCTTATATGCCAGTATTTGATGAGTTTTGACAATTTTCCAACCCATTTCTTGCAAAGAAGAATACATTTCTCACCATCATTCTTGTCATCATCATCATCAGAATCTGAGTCTGATTCACTGCTACTTCCTCTCAAGTCATATGCGTAGTTCTTTTCCCACTCAGCATACTGATGGAACTGGTTTTTGTAGTTCTGGTTCTTCCCTGTTCAAAATAAATGTATTTTCTCAGTTTTTTGCAATCTCAGTAATTTTGTGTAAATTATACAATGTACTACAGGTATAGTGTTCAAAGCATTTTTTCAAGACAAACAAAATTATTTTATGCGATTCATTATTATGGTCTATTACTGTATGTATATTTCAAGCATGTTGAGTCATCAACATTGCCTTGAAACACTGAATTGCACTTTTAGATAAATTCAATTTCACACTGATGGTCAAATATTTGGTTGAGTCATGTAGTTTTGAAGTGCTATTTTGCCAAATCTTTAACCTGAGAAAATAGATGTAACTTTTTCTCTTTAAAAAGCTTTTTTAAGAGAAATATTTCTACTTATGCTGTTCTGATAGAGCTAAAATTCATGCAAATACCTTTTATTTCTTTCTTTATTTTTTTTTACTCTTCAGGTGTTTTGGACAAATGATAACCCATCATCCTTTATTGTCTTGTCAGTCTGTTTGCAATATTGTACATTCTTCAACAAACCATCACAACAAATCTCATATAGGTTGAAAAGTCTTGTCATGTATCAGATTTTCCAAAATTTGTCTACTGATCATTACAAATCTTACCTCACATCCTGGTTCAGTTTTATTAATCTACTAGTTTGCATAACCAAATGATTGCCTTCAATGGAGCATTCCTTAAATGATTTAAAAAGGTCATGCAAAATTAACGAAGCATGGCACGATGAGAAGTAATAAAATTTCTTACATCAGGGTGACATGCACCATGTTTCAAGGCTGGATAAAAAGGTTCAGGAAAATTGGTGCTGCTTCCACCATACCATAAGACTACGAGGGCTCTTTCAGAATTAACCGGAAAACGGCTGTTATTTGGCAACCAGAAGGAATTTTTTAATTCTATAAAAAGCATTAGATTTGTCATCCTTGTGCGGATATTCCTACAAATTATAAAGAGCAATGTGCTGCACAATGATTATCTACACAATTTTAAAGATGGCGACCCACCTTGAAACTTGGTCAAAGGAGGAAATCAAAGCTGTCATAAGGTTTTTTAATGCGAAATCCGACCGATATTCATAAAGATCTTCAGAGTGTATATGGTGAGTATGCCATAAGCCATACAAAAGTATATCACTGGTGTAGTTTGCTTCAAACAGGCCATTCTGAACTGAAAGACAGTGCAGGAAGAGGGCGTTCATCTTCTGCAACGTCAGAGGACAATGTCAAGTGGGCTGATGAGCTTATTCGTCAAGACAGGAGGTTGAAACTTCATGAAATTGCAAGCAGTCTTGAAATTTCGGAAACCTCAGCTCACAGAATTGTGTTTGATGAACTTAGTTATAGAAAAGTCAGTGCAAGATGGGTTCCAAAACAATTGACAGACAATCACAAAGAACAAAGATTGAACATCTGCAGGAAACTCTTGACAAGAAGCAAGGGCACACCAAGGGCCCATGGACATGCTGTCAATGTTGCCAGAGACGTGAGGCTTTTCTTGACAGTATAGTTACAGGTGATGAAACTTGGTTGCACCATTGCACTCCAGAAACCAAGCAAGATTCGATGACATGGAAACACCCTTCCTTGCCTGTTGCAAAGAAATTCAAAGTCATGCCATCAGCAAGGAAAATAATGGGAACTGTTTTCTGGGACAGCCGTGGTGTTCTTCTATTCGAAACCTTACAGCCTGGAGATACAGTCAATGCTGCAAGGTACTGTCAAACTCTCGACAAGCTTAGAGAGGCCATTTGCAGAAAGCGCCCAGGGCAGTTGACAAATGGGGTCATTTTGCAACATGACAACGCTACGCCCCACACAGCAAGATAGACCCAGAGTTGGATAGAAAAATATGGTTGGGAGATTTTGTCACACCCCCCAAACAGTCCAGACCTTGCACCATCTGATTTTCACCTCTTTTGGGCCACTGAAGCGCGAGCTATATCACCTGCACTTCTGAAAATACAAGGTGATGGCAAGAATTGACAGCCCACCCTTGTTAAAAGGAACTATCAGACTTCAAATAAATCTGTAAAAATGCAAGACTATTTGAGAAGCAAAGACTTAACAAGATGTATGAAAACAATCTTACCATCTTCATCCCCTTCATTATCCCAAAAGGAGCGCTGAGAATTTCTCCTGAACGACAAATCCACATTCTCCCACAAACTCATTTCTGCTTTTCATTTACCGATATTGTTGCTTATTTTCCTTTCAAAGGGGAAATTTTGTTATGAGGCTCCTATCATGAGAACAGTCTAATCACACTCTACTGCATTATAATCATTGTTTTATGGGGATCAAATCAGGAAAAACAAAAGAAGCTAAAAAACCTATAACAATAACAAGATGGTGTTCGAGACTTGTTATCCTTATTTCCCCATGATCAAAACACTTCAATAACTTTTCAATTAAGATCAGAACACAAACTCTTTTGCAATTAATCCACAAGCATACAGTCAATCATGTCTGCATATGCTATTAGGCAAAAGAACAATTAACTTTGCATTAAGTAACATTTCTTGAGTCACAACGGAGCAAAAAACATATTGAACATATCCTGCTTGAGCTAGTACTTGACAGCCTTTAACAGTAATCTTAGTAGATCTAAAAACTGAGACCAATCAAAACCATACAATGGTAGAATTAAGAAGATTAGTCAGAGGATTAACCCACCTCAGCCCTCGGGTGTGCTAAGTGGTTATATAACACACAGGGAATCTATTTTCAGTGAATAATAGCTCATACCTCATATCATAAAGATTTCAAAAGCAATAAGAAGATTTGTTTGAAAAGTCATTCTGCTTGACTGATGATAAACTACGAAGTACCTTTCCAAATAGGTCGGGGCATACACAATAATATCTTTGATACCACACTTTCAGTGACATAACAATAACAATTTACTTGTTACTTATCCTCTCATGCCACTGGCATCTTGGGCTGTTTTGCTTTGCTACACTCTTCTGTCATAAGCAGTATCTTCTGCCTCTTCCCATAGACCCTCTTCTTGGATATCTCTGCTTATAATCTCTCTCCAGGATGATTACAGTCATCCTCTGTTTTTCACTGCTCACCTTGGAAAAATCGTCTATTTTCGTTCTAACTACATGGCCACACCATTAACGCCCTCTCTCTCTCTCTCTGATGACATTTGTCATATCTCTTATGCCTGATCTTTTCATCACTTTTTCAATTTGTACTTTATCAAAGTAAGTTACTTCTAATATTTTTCTGGTGAACCGTTTATGGAATATGTTCAATGTTTGGCTGTCTTAAGCATTCACGTGCCATGTCTCACAGCTGTCAATTAAGAAAGGATCAATGGTGGAGTTATAAATTATTAACTTCATTTTAGTGTGCAGTGGCTTATTTCTCCCAAAGGTATTAATTTGTCTGATCTTTTATTTCTTCACTTGCTTGGCCCTCAGCGCTGATTCTACAACTGAGGTATATTTTTTTTTAACGAGTTTGTATCTTTTACAGTTTCTCTGTCTATCTCCATGTTCAGATTATTTCCTTTCGTACTCATTACTTCCCATTTCTTAGCTTAAAATCATTTTTTGATGTATTTTGTTTCAGCTCTTTATTGCATTGTTGTAGTTTTTGGTTTGCACTAGAAAGGAAAGCAATGCCATCAGTTGCGAAGTCAAGATTGAAAATATTTTTCCCATTTATTGGTATTCCAAATTCTTTTCCTTCTCATATTAACTTGATAGGATGTAGTCAATGACAATGGTGAATAAAAAAGGTGACAATATGCAACCTTGTCTTATTGTATTGATGTCAAAAGCTTGTGTTGTTTCTTTCCCTACTTTGGCATTGAATTTGTTGGGTTTTTTCATGAATAATTTTGTCTGATGGAGGATAGCCCATCATCAACTGTATTTGCAAGCGATCATAAAATTTGTCTCTAGCATCTTCTTGGCTAGTGGGTTTTTTTGGGGGTTTTTTTGGGGGGGGGGCTTACAGTTGTATTATTGTCATACTGGAATGCAGCACCTGAAATCTATCAGTAATTATTCTCTCTGACACTAGCTGCCATGACAATAATGCATTGTTCACTGCTTTGTTTGACAAGAAACCCTGTAGCAGCCTTAACTCCAAACTATGTTTTGATTTTCCTCTGTGTCTCAATTTCACTAAATCACCCCTTCCCCTTTCCCCCTCCCTGCCTTTGTCCAAGTCATCACCAGCCTCTTGTCATGCGGCATTTGTGGCGAGAAACTGTGTCACAACAACCATAATGGCGTCTCAAATTTGTGCTCTCTCTGCCTTACTAATACGTAAAATGGTTATTTGTAAAGTTATCCTCTTTTTAATTAATATGAAATTCCCCATAGACATTCCTCAAAGTGAGAGCTTTGAATTGAGACCTTATTTGCAAAGATTGCTCAATGGAGAGCAGAGGAGTTTAGTAGCAGACAGACAAACAGACAGACGGACAGTCGGAAAATTTATAGTAGATAGCATACAAACACCATACTTGTGTTTGTTGCCATCTGAATTACTCAATGTTGTGTTATCCAAAGTTGTCATTCTTTGTCTTGTCCATCTTGTTTTGCATGATCCTAGAATGTCAATTTCACAGGTTTCTTTTTCTTTCACAACTGTCTCTAACTTGCCACTTAGATTTTAAGTTCAAACAGGACTTAAGGAAAGTTGTTACAGCATGAAAATTTGGTCTCAAAAGGTCAATTAAACATGCCTTCCTGCTATACCAAACCTGTTACTAACATTTGTTTTTCAAAGTGTTTATTTCAAATATTACTTTTTTTTTAAAAGTCATTTTATCTGAGAAATAGCAATGTTTTTTATAACTTTTCCTCTCCTCAAAACAGAAACTAAAGGGGTTTTGTTTATTTCTTCTCTTGACTGTGAAGATAGTTTCTTTAAAACTTGTGACAGGAGGGTCGAGGTTATAGAAACTATACAAGGCTATCCTGGAAAATAATGCATACTCCTCAATTTTGCAAAAAACTACTTGGCCAAATCTTTTAATTTTCAGATCAATTCAAAGTGTAAACAATCAGTTGTTTATGGCGTCTTTATTTTCCAACATTTCCTCTGTGCTTTTAGATCCAGACTCATCAACAGCACTACTGGAAGCCAAAAACTGTTGGATAAAAGGCCAGGTGATCTACTTTTCTAATTTGAAATATTTCTTACAAATGTTTTTTCACACAGGGAAAAGGTCAAAGTCACAGTTGTCAGATTTTGGCTCAGCAAAAGTTATGGTTGAGCCTGGTGAAAATTGCAACCCTACAAAGCAACTTGTGTTTGTTAACAAGAGTGCAATTTAGCATTGTCATAAGAAATAATTGCTTTTTTCCATGTATGATACCTCTGAGCCATGCAACAGACTTTTAATTATTCTCACACATTTTTAAGAATTATAATATTATTCAGAGACAACTTTTACCTGTTTTTGGAAGACAATTTGTACCATATACCCTGATTATTTGATAATTGATTATATGAAAATACATCCTTATTTGTAGGAGATAATCTTAGCTTTAATTTGTTATCTTAATTAATCAATCGGACTCTCTAGGTTTTAAATTATAAATGAATTTGTCTTCATTGTTATCCCACCACTTATTGACTTGTTGGGATTTTTTCACCAATATTGTTTCCCTACTATTTTGTAATCTATGCCCATTAACTAAAAAAGATAAAAGTATGTTATTTCTCGAGTTGTTTTTTTCAATTAATTCAAGTATTTCACATTACTTTTCAGCATGTCCTATAAGAATGTTTCTCTGTGTTTATATTCTAACTTACTGTTCTAAATTAACCAACAGTAGTTTACAACAGACAAAACACTTGTGGCTTTGAATGTCATTTTTCATTTCACTTAATTTGACCTACCATTTGCTTTTTGGCTTGTTTAAACTTTTGATAAAACTCATTACTTGTTGATCCTATTTTGACAAAAATAGATCACATCTTGTCAAAAAAATATTCTTTTTAGAATTACGTTTTATAATTAAGTCACGACGATCATCGTTAGAGTGGAAATCCAGCTAAATTTTCCAGACATATTCTGTCCTTTACTGTTCAGACTAATTTTTCAACAGCATGATCATTTTGAGATAAATTGGTGTAAGTATAAGGCAACATAAAATTTTTTCCAGGATGAAAAATTGATGTGCAAGCTTTTTAGCATATTCTAGTCCAGTGACCTAACCTCCATGTCTCCAACATTATGGTATTAATAATGAGGGAAAATTTGTGGGGTACTAGTGGCTCAAACTGTTTAGTGACTCCAAAGCAAATAGATTTGATACTGTTAACTTTTGGTTATACAAACAAGTAGTTAAGACAGGGAAATAATATTCAACGCATTACGGTTATGAATTATGGACTTACATAATTTGTATTTTCTAATTGTTCATGTGATGCTTGTATTTTACCAGCTATCTCTGTCAAGTGCCATCGCGCACTATTCATTAGATTTTAGGCGCTTTATAAATAAATCATTATTATTATTATTATAATTATAATAATCAGCTATAGGAGGAGGATTTTGCAGCGCCTATAATTTCCAACTGATCGATTTATAAAGTTTATGTTATTTTATAAGAGATGAATTCAAAAAAAGAAAGAAACAACAGGAAAAACCAACAACTGCTCAGTGATTTTTTGATCCTATTAATTTTTTCCTCTCGCAAAAATCTTCAATTTCTACAAAATGTACTATTCTCAGTTTTGATCTGTGCATTTTATACTGTAATTTGTGCAGCTAGTTATAATGACATTCAACATTTGAAAACATAGCCAGTGCAGTGATATGATGAGGATTTAAAAGATGCTGAGTGAACCTTGAACATGGTGGATTTGTTCTTTTTTTTGTTTTTGTTTCCAAAAAGGTATGAACAGCTATTGGGTGATATAGATAATGCAAATGGACAACCTGGTACTGCTGAGTAACACTGAATTATCTGCAATCAGAGGATTGTTTACATGTAGACTATAATAGATTTGAACAGTTAAGAAGCCTTCACACAAATACATTAAAAGTTATCCAAAGGATGGGAAAACGAAATGCATATATTTGGTGGCTCTCCAAAAGAGTCTTATGTTTTGAAATCAAATCCATTGTCATGTCATCTGCACATCTAATGCTTCTATCTGAAATGGGGATGCAACTACTCTTGACAATTTTTCATTTCTCAAAACCTGAATATCTACTCCCTCGCAACATTTCCTTACCTGTGTAGTATCCATAATGTTGTAGATGTTTCTTCATAAAACTTTCATATGGATTCTGTGGATGTATCAAAACAAATATAATATCAAAT
>JBCIKM010277900.1:0-11875 GCA_039654465.1 Melibe viridis | reverse complement strand
TAACTAGTCTGTTAGGACTGGGCAGGATAATACATTGTCCTTTCTATTTTGTTTTATATATATATATATATTTTTAGGTGGTTTTTTTTTAACCTATTATTTCTGTTGTGGCTTACTTTCAAATGAGCATTACAGGCTTTATTTTAGCCTATTTGGCTCTTTATGATATGATATGATATGAATAAGTGGTAGTAGTTGTAAGGATTTTTTCTATACACATTTACACCATAAAAAAACACCTTAAGAGACCCCAAACCAGTGGCTCCCAATAATGAATGAATAAGACTGTCACATATCAACAGGAAAGAGGCTACATACAAGTGAAAAGCCATCCTTGATGGTCCAAGAGAGCTCAGGCACCTGAGTGAGATAGTTTGAGAAGCGCAAGCCAACTGCCATTCAAAATGATACCAGTTTGTTGCCGAATGACCCCTTTGAACTGACACTGAATGGAAGAGCAATTGATAGATGGCTCTACCAAGGAAAGGAGAGCTTATCCAAGACAGGTTAGGATAAAAGCACCCGGGATTCAAGAAAGGGGGCCGAGGACTTTGCACAATAACACTGTTAATGCAGTCATCAAACACATACAGCTGGCCTTTTATTTAAATGGGTAAGAGAGTCCACTCTATCCTTACTGCAAGGACACTCAAACAAAGACCACCTTGTCCTTGAATGTCTGATGACAAATTTAGCAGGTAGATATGAAAAAATTTGGAATTTTATCCAGTACTACCAAGACTCGGTAGAAACACACAAGACTCTGATGGGTTAAGTTACAAAAGTTTTACTCTTTGTTTTGTAGGAGGTAATGCAGAGGTTGGTAGTTCCAATGTATGTCCCATCCTCTGCATTTTTCAGTAGTAGTAATAGCAGCAGTAACACCAGCAGTAGTACTTGTAGAAGTAGTAGTAATAGTAGTAGTAGAAGTAGTAGTAGTAGTAGTGGTAGTAGAAGTAGTAGTAGTAGTAGTAGTAGTAGTAGTAGTAGTAGTAGTAGTCGTAGTAGTAGTAGTAGAAATAGTAGCAATAGAAGTACAAGGAGTAGGTGGATATTGCTGCTGCAGTAGTGCAAGTATGCAAAAAGCTGATAGTAGTTGAAAAAGTATAAGGTGGTAGTGGTTGCTATCGTAGGTAGCATTATATAAAATTATCTTATATCACGAAAATTCATGATCAATACATAAACAACCGATCCGACAAAAACTGCAAAGCAAGGAACTAGGTTGGACACTTACTGATTGTTGCAAAATTTTCAAGATTCTGGGAAGGCCAGTGTGTTCCCTCATAAGATTAACACTGATATGATGTAGCAAAGTTGAATTCTCCTCTTCATCTAAAGGAGCTAAGATTTTGCAGCCTTTCTTGTCCAAAAATTCTGCAAGCTGGATATTTGTTATCTTGGATAAATGGAAGATGAAACAATGGAAAACTTGATAACTGTTTATGTAATTATCTTTTTTTTTACAATTGAAAAATTCAAAAGTGTGACAAAATTTATATGAGATGAGCTAAATATTATTTGATTCTAAATAAAAGGAATGAATTAATAAAAAAAGAAAAGAAGAGAGAAAAAGATGGAAGTTATTTTTGTAAATTTAGGTAAAAGCCACAGGAAGAAGAAGAGACTCTTAAGTGGAACACTTCTCAAGATCACAATGAGTCAGCTCACTTTTGCCAGGACATCCATCAAAGCAGTCCATCCATTCTCATCTGTGGCATGAAGGTCACAACCATTGTCTAGCAGAAGTTTTGCAATCTTGATACTTTGTTCAAGGCCCTCTTCCTTCTGTTCAAAGGTTGTTTTGGCAATAAGTGAATACAATATTACATATTAATTCATTATGTCTAATATTTGACAAAGTGAATATCAGGATATCAAAATTCTGACAACCATCTCCATTATGTAATGAATTTTTCTTATTTATGAAAGATGATTTTCCAATGAAAATTCTTAAGCAGGTGACTTAAGTTAGTGACCAGGAAAATGGGGCATGCCTTTTCTTTTTTTAGACTAACATAGTCTTTATATTCTTGGTGCCATAAAGTAATAAAAAAAACAAAAAAAAACAAAGTAACCTTGACATTATACAAATACATATTTCCTAAATGATAGAAATAATAATGGTATACATTTATATTGTGCATACACATCCTTAATTGTAGAGGGCTCGGGGCAAAATCAAAGATGCAATGCCGCATCAATAGGAATGATTCAAATCCAAAGTATGAATTGTTTTACCTTGTCTTCATTTTCTATTTTGGCTTTGGCAAGATAGAACAGCTGAGGAAAACAAGCAAATTAGAATTGGAATTGAAGACACTTATCTATGCAATGCGTCTCTTTAGTTATAAACTGAGAAAAAGGAAAGACCAATCTTTGAAAAATAAAGGAAAGTCCAATCTTTGAAAAATAAATTAAAAAGGACTTTTTTTCTAAATCACAATATGATATGCTATGAATGAATGGAGGGTTTTGGATGGTAAACACATTTCAGCACCCTCAAATTAACATAATAGAGAATTGATGAATATTTTACCATTGTACATTTAGTGGTAAATACTACTGGAATTATAATAATTAAAAAAAAAATAGTCCCACGTAAACCAGAGGTAAAAAAATTTACAACAAATTAATTCATCATAGTCATTCATTAAACCAAAAAGCAAACATTTTAGAAGAGAAGGGCTGACAAATGAGATTACCTGGTTAATAATCAGCAAACAATGTACTCTACATTTATATACCACATGTACAGAGGATAAAAAGACAACCCTTAAGTCAATTGTAAAATGTAAAGCATGCTCACATTATCAAGCAGATATTGAAACAAGAAGATCCTTGATACTAAAAAATAAACATTTCAGGGTATCTTTGGTATCTGCACTAGAAATTCATATGTTTTTCAGAAGACAAACATTATTATATCATTAAAAGAAACACTTTTACATCCCACAGCTATCTTTGATTATTTTTTTTTTTTTAAGTAATCAAGTTTAACACACTTACAGCAGTTTTTCCATTGACATCCTTAATGTCACACACTGCCCCTTTCTCTTCAACTAAGTATTGAATATGTGAATACAGATCTTCTTGAGTTAAATCACTTTCACACGCATGGAAAAGCAAAGTTGTTCCTGGAATAGAGAAGAGGATTTTTATAAATAATTTTTTCTCAATTTTTTTTGTTGAAAATTTGATTAAAATAAAAAAACGAACAAAAAACCAAGATAGTTTTCAGCACAAAAGTCCAAAAATTAAATATTGAAATGTGGAATTTAAAAGAGAAAACGAACCTGAACTAAAAATCAAATAAGACACCAAAAATACATAAACCTTAAAAAACAAAAACAGACAAAAACAACATAACCCTCACCAAAAACAACAACAACAAACCCATAAAACCATCCCAATCCCTTGAGTCATAATCCTAATTTTTAGATTCAACTTTGCCTCCCTGGAAAATTCAAATTCTCATTTGATCAATATAAAAAAAAAAAAAAACCTGCCACCACCATAATAAGAGTAAAAACTGCAAATTATCTTTCCACAATTTGTAAATTGTAAAAATTAGCTGCTGTAACATTTAAAAAATGTTCAAACTGTACACCTCATGTGATAGAAGTGGTGGCAGGAGGCACTTAAAGATAAAGTTGAAAAGCTCGTCTTATACTCTGAAATGGTTTTATTAAGCTTTCCCACAATTTCCTAAATATCATAGAGTGAAAAGGCACATTCTGATAACATACCATCACTCAATGCTTGATTGATGTTAGTTTTACCCAAACTTAGTAACTCTCTGACAAGTCCAACATGGCCTTTCATGTAAGCAACTGACAAAGGTGAGATCTGTGAAACAAATATGGGGTATGTGAGAAAAAAAAAGCCCAAAACAGAAGTGTACTAAATCTATTTTATGATTGACAAAGTATAACAAAACTTAGCACAAACAATGATTAATACCTTGAGTTTACACGTGCAATGTTTTAAAGTACTGCAATTTCAGGGAGATGAGATGTGAACATTTTGATAAGATCACCCAAAGATACCTATGTCTGAGACTTCATGCTGACAAAACAAAAGTTATAATTTATACCTCATTGATTCAGATCTGTTGTACTGCACATTATGGCACCAAAAGTACGGTAATGCATGACTAACAGAGAGACATGTCAATCAAAACCTTTACTGAAATTAGAGCAGGCTTGTTTGAAAGTTGTGTGTATTTTTTCACATGAGCTTATTTCATTTATCCAACTTACAGTTTTGTCTTTAATTGGATAATTTGAGTTATTTTGCTTAATCCTGCTGTGAGGCATTATAACAAAAAAAATTCAAAAGATAAAGAATTGAAAATTTTAACATAGCACAGAAAATTACAAAAACACTTTGTTCAGGATTGATAATGACAAAACAATGTGGCTTCAGCAAACTTTTGTGCAAAATGCCCATATCAGAGTTGTGTAATGAAATCTATGGCAAAGGAGTTTTTTGATGATCTTATCAAAACAGTCTTATATCATTTGTCCATAGCTCAGTAAATTGAAACTTTGCACATGTAAAATTAAGATTATAGTCAATCTTGATGTTAAGTTTTGTTACACTAAACTATTGATTATAAGAAAGATTTTTAGCATTCTGGTTTTAGACCTTTTGTTTTCATTCACACCTTATATAAAAATCAGTATGATGGGTGATAACATAAGAAGTGGTTCAAATCTATTACAGAAACTGTCTAGATCACAAAAGTTGAATGCTTGATTGAAACTTAACTCCTTTTTTTAACATATGTTGAGAAATTCAAAAGAAGAGAAACTTTTTTCAAGAGTTATAGCTGAAATGTTCACCAAAGAGAATGACAATGCTATTTACATTATTTTTTTATTAAAAAAAACCCTCTTCAAAAATTTCCCCTCTGATTCAAAAAGTTTTAAAATTCAATGACGTAATTTAAATAATTTTAAACAGCAAGAGAAAACAGAACTTATTAAATCTTATTATTATCAAAAGAAAGTTTATGTCATGTCACATCCTACCTTCCACATGTTAGTGGCATTGGGATCTGCTCCGACCTCCAGCAGAAATTTTAAGGTGAAATACCAGCCATAAGCTGCAGCATAATGTATTGGTGTATTCTCTGAACTATCAGCTCGCTCTGGATTTGCTCCAATATGTACAAGATAAGATAGCACTTTGGTTGCTCCATTCTTACATGCCATGATCAAAGCTGTGCGTCCTAAGCGATCTGTAAAATAGAAAATTTTCACATAAAACTCATTGAATTTAAGTTGATCCTTTTTCCCTTTAACAAACTTCTGATCTGATATCTCCTCTCAATGCAACATTTGAAGAATTGTTAGAAATAAATCAAACTACAAAGAATTAATGTCAAAATTAATTTCACAAAAGATGGCCTCACATAACCTGATGTGGTCTGCTAATGTGATATTTTAAAGCAGCTGGTCAATTACTTTTTTTTTGCTTATAATTTTCCTACTGGAGAAAAAACTCATTGGAGATTCTCTAATGCTGAAACATAAAAAAACCAAAAAACATTCCTCCTTTTTATACCTCTTTGTTCTACAATAGCTTCATGGTCTACCAGGAGTCTGACTATTTCCAAATTTCCTGTCTGTGCTGCCAACTGAATAGGGCTTCTCTGTAAATCAGTGACACTGGTCTTGGCATTGACAGATGCCCCATGGCAGAGCAAAATCTTCACAATCTCCTGTTAAATGAAACAAATGCATCTAAATTAAAGAAAGAAAACGTTCTCCCTATTCTCCCTAAAAAAATAACCTCAGATACAAAGGAATGTTTTTAACCTGTTGATGGCAGGACAACAGAATGTTATGTTTGAAGAAAGAAAACTAACTATCAAAGAGCAGACCAATTATTTGTAACATTTTAAGTCAAAATTGAAAATAAAATAGTCGTCAATTAAAAAGAAGTTGGCAAATCAACCAAAACTGTCCCCATGTGAGGCTGTATATCCTCATTATCACCTACCAATTCTTCTAATTTTATTGCCATGTGAAGAGGACTCAAGCTGTTTTTGGCAGGCCGATTGACCCCTCCAATTCCATATCGATCAACCCATGGATCTTGAACAGCTCCTGATGTTGTGAGACACACATTTGAAACATACAAATCAATGAGTATTATTAGATGTTAAGCAATGAAATCACAATAAAGAAAATCATAGCTCTTTTCTGAAAACAATTTTTATTTGGTATAATTCAAACTAATAATCCCAAAGGATGAAGTCTAAGAAGACAGGAAAAATCAGGGTTTAGAAAGAGCAGCAATGTTCATGAATGCAAAAGGTCTTAGAGCATTTTTTTTTAAATTTCCAAATATTATCATCAAATACCTTGGATTTTATTCTCACACTGTTTGGTCCAATAAGTCAACTTTTTAATCTTGGTTGCAATTATTCTAATTCTTGGAGAAATTATCTTTCAAATTTTTTAAATTGTCTTCTAAAACAAACAAACAGAAAATATCCAAAACAGTAATATTTTTCCAAATGGGAAAGAAGAAGGATGCCTCAACTCACCACTTTTAGCTTTGTCAAGAAGCATCTTAACATTAGCAGCTCTCCTTGCAAGTATTGCATAGTGTAAAGGGATTTTTAGACCATTGTCTGTGTCAGCAATACTGGCTCCCCTTTGATGAAAAGCAAAAGAACACAAGAAAATTCATGCTGACTTTATCTTAAAAAAGTTAATCAAAGAATCTATCTTGTTAGGAAACTTGAAGCAAAACTAACTGTCTCAGAGCTACAACCAGTGTGTGAAAAAGAGAGCACAGAAAATCCCTTCGGACAAAACACATCTACCATATAGTTCTTTTCAGCTCTTGCCCTCTCACCATAGATTCTGTCTAAAAAGTTGTAAACAATATTAATATACACTCACTTTCAAACCATCAGCCATTAAAATCCTAAATTCCAACAAATCGGTGTAGTCTGAGAGAGTAACATACAGATATATTAGCTGTGAGAGTGGTGTGAGTGAGGGCGTGTGCATTTCTGTGTCTCTGTGAGTGTGTGGGAGCACTTGGAGGTGTGTGCTGCAACTAAAGACAATTTCCATATATTATGTGTTATAATGTTATGGACAATAAATTTTGATAATAATAATAACAAAATACACAACATCTATATTGTCCCTCTCCACAGTCGTCACCATACTCTAAGTGCTTAATAATACCATATCCCTGGCAGACAATGAACATAAAACACATATAACGACATAAGCAGCCTGTTAGGAATGTTACAATTTTTTTTGACAGAGAAACAAAGATTTGATTCAACAGCTTCCAGACCAAGTAAGACATTAGCATAGAAAAGGGAAGGTTTTTTTTTTGGTTTTTTCTTCCAACACAATAATAATTTAAGTGATGCCATTCATTCTTTGGATCAACAAGACATCAAAATACAAAAAGTCAGATTTTGGATGGATCACAAAACAATTTTCATTTCAATGTTAGATTATCGTATATAATGTGTGCTGTAAACAGTTATATCAGAAACATCAGCTGTGACAGTTTTGTGTGATGCGAATGGGAGCGTGTGTGTTTGTTTGTCTGTGTAAGTGTGTGAGAGGAAATGGAGGCGTGTGCTGCTAAATAAATATTTCCATGTTTTATGATGTTATGGATGATAAATTTTGATTTGATTTGATAATTGTTTGTTTGTTTCTTTATTGGTGGTTTTAGGGCCCCAAAAAAACTAGGGTCATGGAGGAGCCCAGAGGAAAGTAAGATGATAGAATAAGTTCAAAGATGGAACAGATCAAATCATAAACAGAGGAGAGATGATTCACACTAAAATATAAATATAATTTCTCAAAACGTATCGACACTACAGAGATAGGATTCACAATGAAAAAAAACCAGAATTCATCTCTCCTCACAAAAATTCGCATTTGGCTGGATCTTCAACCCCTTTTGTTTACTAAAGTAGTCAGTAACTTTAACTCGTGACCCTAGAGTTATGTATTAAAAGGCATGAAATAGGGGATGACCACTGAAAACCAAACAAGACAACAAAAACCTGACACACAAGAAAAGGGGAATAAATAAGACAATAGCTTCAGTGTTAAAGAAAAGAAACAAAAGTAAAAGTGCCCGCATGGGACACCCATCAACCGCCTGTATTGATTTCAGTTGAAGGTAGACAAAATATAGGGAGATTAATAAAACCTCTGCTAAGAGAAGCTGTTCATTTGACATATATCAATTCTATTTAAACATTGTTAATATATATCTAATCTTAATAAATAATAATAATAATAATAATAATAATAATAATAATAATAATAATAATAATAATGATAATAATTCTTTATTGTCTATAGATATGGCAATTTGTCATATTTTCTTTCCCATTGAACTGGACTTTTAAAAAAACAAGTAAAGAGCTTAATATGTGTTTTAGTGCTCTGAAATAAATAACTTACATTTTAAGGAGTACAAAATTCCTCAATTTCAAATTTACAACAATATCAAAATATACTTTTGCAATCACAAATATTGTAATGCAACTATAACTAACACTGCTGACATGAAATAAATAACACTAGTTTGTGTAGTTAGCAAACATCAAAGTCATATGGTAGAGATTCCTTTTTGAAACTGTTGACCAAAATACTATTTTGTGTTTAATCATTGAAGATGTCCTAAAGATAAAAGACCAAAGACTCTTGATACAGGAGTTATAACCTTTTACAATTGATCTATAAATAACAAGATCTGCAAAGCAAAATCATTTGTTCACCCTTTTGTTTCTTTGCCTGAGTGCAGACGGATTTAAATGATTATTTTGCACATGTCAATGTCCTGCTGCACAAAGCAGGCTTTTCTCAAAACTTAATCAGTGAAGAAAGTATTATTGCTACTCTCAACTGGCCTGCAGCAAGTCCAGATTTGAATCAGATTGAAAATTTCTGGAGTCCAATGAAATGACAGTTGAAAGGATGTGAATTTGAATCAAACTAGTGCTTTATTCTTCACTCTAACAAAAAAAAAATAATTGAGAACAGATTCTGGTAGATGTTATATTAAATTTAAAATCATTGATGCAAAAAAGACCAACAGCACTAAAGAAGGCACAGAGAGTCTACAACAAATACTGACAATGCTGCGAACCAAATAAAAAGAAGCGCAAGTCTTTCAATGTTAGATTTTTTCATTATTAAAGTTGCAATTAACGTTTTCATGTGCTTTTTTTGTTGCTTTGTAACTATCGTGCTATTAGGGCCTTACTAGTAAATGAGTTCTCATTCAAACAGAAAAGTCCTAGGCTTTCAAATGTTATAGACTGATTGGTGTTTAGTCTTATGTTTTTCTTCTAAAAAGGACAGAACAAACCTGAACTTACTGTTGGAAATGACTGTATATTAGTAGTTGTAACTTAACCTTTACCTGAAAGAACTTTCTTAGCTTGCGGATCACAAACCCAAGGGAAGTTAATCTTAAAGCATGGTCACTACATCTAGCTTACATAAAGCTTAAAATAAGTTATTGAGTATCTTAATCAATGGGCAAGAAGGGGGAAATAAAGTTAAGTTCACTCACTTCTCAAGTAAAAATTCGAGATTGCCTGAGCTACTACAGCAAGCGGCAAAGTGAATTGGTTTTCTTCCTTCCTTGTCTGTCACTTGAACACTGGGTTCCACTGAAAGCAGCCTTTTTAGATACTTATCATTGGGATTGCAAGCTGCACAATGAACAGGGGTAATCTGATGTATGGAAAAAAGTATGATTAGGATTGTTTGTTGAGAAATAAGGAAGTCATTGATTTCCCAAAGAAAGAATCATTATATGACTTATCAATTAACTTTGTCTTGTAAAGGGCAAGTTAATCTTTTTCAGCTTAAACAATACTAGGGATTATTTATTTTAAAAAAAATGATCTTGAAAATTTTCTTATATTATGTTAGCTGATGACACCATTTTCAATCCATACACTTTTGTAACTGGTACTTACATTATCCAACCTTTTAACATAATGTTTCACTTGGTATGGGGGACAGCTTTTCAGTTCTTCATCTTTGTTTAGAAGAACCTGCAAAAATAAAAAAACAATTATTAAAAAAAATTCCTTGTATTATTGTAATTGATTAACATATAATTCTTATTAGTTAAGATAATTTCAGTTTCATGAATCTTCAGTCAATTTCAAAACAGGTTGGAATACTTGGGAGAGTTTTCAACCTTTGAATTATATGATATTATATGATTGTGAAAACAAAGGAATCTGGACCTTGATGATGATTCATAGAGCAGTTGAAATATTGGGAAAGGCAAAAAAATGCACCAAACTTTATAGACTTATAATTCTGTGACCACTAGTTCTATCAGAGTGAAACTAGCCGTTCTTTAAATACAACTATATTAATATTATATGGTGATATTTTAAAGAAATCCACTTCCAAATGTGTTTGCAGTAGTCAGTTTTCTAAGACCGGATATTTTTGGTCAATATCAAAGCACTAGTAAACTTTGTATGAAAAAATCACCAAGCTAAATCCAATAAACCAGAAAACTAGTTACGTTAGATTATGCAAATTTTTGCAATGCCTCTGCAACCTTTTTTTTTTTTTTTTTTTTTTTGTATGCAAAATTTTGTGAAGATACTGTGAAACATTTTCATATGGTGCCATCATTTTAATGTTAGTAAAATAGGCAAAAGTAGATCTTTTACGCGATAAAGCGAGACCAAATTCTTATGTCAAAATCAGCCCGAGCCAAATTTCCACACCATGGAAATGGCGTCACTGTAAAAAAACAGTTTGTTTAATCTTCTTCAAATTAACTATACAAAAATTTGAATAGTTGTCTGAGCTGTTGCAAAAAAATAGAATTGCAATCTTTATTTGTTATTTGACTCTTTAAATGTTTGATAAGGAAATGCTTAAAATCATTCATGATATTGTCTCGAAAGATAGATGACTGTTACAAACAGATTTGAACATTGTTTTTTGCTTAATTTGACACTTATGTGCAAATATAGTTGTGTTTACAGCATAACAAATTTCAACTGGACAGAGTACATGGTTTTGTTTTGTGTTGTTATTCTTATCCCTTCATACTGCCTGAGCAGTGTTCGGACCCCACTTCAAGGAACTGGGAAAAACTCTGGATCACAAGAAATGAAAACAGGCAGATGATCAGTCCACCATGCCTAATCTTGTGTGGTGTAATGAGCTTAACTTAAAGAGTATTACTTGATCTTAAGCCAAACAATAGTTGCTGTTGCCTTTGGTGGTATCTGTTCACTTAGAAAGACAGATGAGCTGATTTAACACATGCGTGAGTACGTGGTTACAGTGTTATAGTCTTTAAAGTTCAGCGTGTTTAATTTTTCCTCAACTGATATAAAGGACTGGATGTTAAATTTACGTTATCAAATTTGTGTATCAAAGGCATTTTGAGAACTCCTTGAGATCTGTAGCCTCTACTCAACCAGAGCATCAGAACATTTAATTTATAGCATATTTTACAGTTTTGTAACAAGTAAAAATTAAATTACAACATTAGATGAAAAATGTTAAATGAATAACAAGATTATTGTGTCTGGTCAACGTTAGTTAAAATAGCCCCTTCATAACATTATTACATCATGGAGTTCTCAGCAGAAAGGTATTTCTCCCATTTGCAAAAGTCAAGTGCACCTTCTCAGAATGGGATTTAAATTTGTAGTTCAATGCTTTTATTTGCAAGTGATCCTGGGGAAATTTTTATTTCCTTTTACTGATCATAAGCTGAAAATTTTCTTCATTCTTTTTTTTTGTGTGTGTGTGTGTGTGTGTGTGTGTGTGTGTGTGTGTGTGTGTGTGTGTGTGTGTGTGTTTTGCCCAGCCTGTGT
>JBCIKM010277789.1:0-11877 GCA_039654465.1 Melibe viridis | reverse complement strand
GAAGGGGAAACCCGAAACGTCCAGTTTTATTGCGTTTTTTAGTTCTTACGGAAGTTCACATACTCCTACCACGGTATGTTATTCTCTTTAAGAAAAACATGAACAGTTATAGGTATGAGAGAGATGGGTTAAGCATTATGGTGACTGGCATTTGTGTTCAATATTCAATATTCGATGACATAATAAAAAAAAAAAGTATGCTGGTACTTTATTTATTGGTCGACAAGAGAGAGAGAGAGAGAGTGAGAGAGAGAGAGAGAGAGAGAGAAGGGGTGGGAGTGGGGGAAGGGGAGGTAGCTGCGGACTTTACTTTGAAGATCATTAAAGGTTTTATTTAATTCCACCACCAGCAAAAATGGTACAATCCAAGATAACGCCCTGTGATGAATTGGCTCATTGGTCTTATCAATGGGAAGATCCCACCAAGGCTAAGGCAGCTATTGTTTGGCTTAAGATCGAGTCATACCCTTTGTATTTCTCATTATTTTTGTTTTGCTATCCATATACCTTCATACCGCCTAAGCAGTGTCAGGAACCAGCTCCAAGGAGCCAGGAAGAACTCTGGATCACAAGAAATGAAGACAGGCAGAAGATCGGTCTACCGTGCCTAATTTTGCGTGGCATAATGAGAAATACAAGGAGTATTACTCGATCCACGCAATATTTGACACAGTGGACCGATCATCTGCCTGTCTTCATTTCTTGTGATCCTGAGGATTTCCCGGCTTCTTGGAGCTGGGTCCTGACACTGCTTATACGATATGAAGGGATATGGATAACAAAACAAAATAAGAATCCAAGATATTGCACATTGCATTGGTTAGCAGCAGTCACAACTCGCTGCTTCGGTCTAACTGGAGTGGAAACAAATCTCTTGTTTGGAGTCGCCCTGGTTTGTGTCTATTTTTAACTCGGATGTGATCATGAGGATTGTTTGATCATGTGACTTATTGTGCAAAAGGGAGGTTGACAAACGAGCGAGCCTCTTATTTGTTTTGTTTGACAATTCAACTCGCATTGTCCATATAGAATATGACAACAAATCTCTAAAAACGTATACAAACGAGAAAATAATGCATTCATATTTTAAAAAAACAAACAAATATAATGAATGAATATTCACAACTCATAAAGGCAATTAAACACGAAGATCAACAGACACTAGAGCACTTGTTAAAAGTGAAAAATGTGAACCCAAACTGTTGGACAAAAAGCGGATTTCCTCTACAAGTTGCAGCAAGCTCAAATTCTAAGACCAGTACTGGTACCCTGACTTTACTTCTTGATGCAGGTGCCAGTCCAAACACTCCTGATGGGTCGGTATCCCCATTACAACGGAGTATTTTAAGCAAGAACTTTCCAAACGTCAAATTGTTGGTCAAAAGAGGTGCCAGAGTTAATCACCGAGATGGCAACAAATCAACACCCCTCCACACATCTGTCTTTTATCAAGACCCTTACATTTCTAAGGTGGTGCAATTTGTTAGATTTTTTGTTTGTTGGTTGGTTTGCTTGTTTGCTTGTTTCTTTCTTTCGTTCTTCCTTTTCAAGTCATTTGATTTAACGAAATTCATAAAATAGGAAGTTCCAAAATCGATACATTTTCAAATCATTCAATTTTATAAAATTAAATATCTACGTAGATTATTTGACCAACTCTGAAGAATCAAATTAAAAATTAAAGTTTGATATTGTTTTAGATTTGTGACAGATTAAGAGAAAGAAAAACGTTTTTTTTCAAAGATCAATTTACCATGCTTGATTTTCTGCTTATAGATTAGAAATATTCTCAATCATCCTTAATGACTACCCATTTGAAAAGGCAACACCAAAACATTCAAAATGAATGCCCTTATTATGGTTTCTCGCTTTGAACATTTTCTTCCTCTCCTTGTCGTCGTCGTCCTCCTCCTCCTCCTCCTCCTCCTCCTCCTCCTCCTTTTTTCAATGTCCACCTGCCAAGGGATTTTAAACATGCCCAACAAACACACATGGGACATCTGAGTTATTGTCCATCTCCAATTAGAGCAGAGAAATTACCCATAAATTATCTTGATTCATGGATTTGAACCTGTAGCCCTTAGATTGTGAGGTGAACATATCTCTTTGCCATAGAGCCCCCCTCTTAGGAATATATGAGAATTGTATTCATACTACAGTTATGCTGTGTAACAGAGGTCCTTGTTTGAGTGAAATTTAAAATGTCTTGGGAAAAGATTTGAAAGTGAACTATACAACTTTTCATGAAATTTAATTAATGAATAATTATGAAAAACCCTTGGAAAAAGAAAAAAAAATCTTTGTGTATAAAGATAATTTCATCATACTGCCATAACATATAGGTTTTATAACATTTCAAACTTCTTGCCTTCTATTTTTTTTCTTCCCATCAGTTCTTGATAGATGCCAAAGCAAATCTGGAAGCAGAGGATGAATATGGTTGGACTCCCTTTCATGAGCTCATCTCCATGACACCTGCGACAATAGACTTTTGCAATATGTTCATCGATGCAGGGGCTGACCTGAATCACAGAGATGCAAGTGGCTCCACCTTATTGCACCTGGCTGTGCAGAAAGGAAAAATTGATGTTGTAGTCTTGTTGCTTGAAAAAGGTGCAAATCCACAAGCTGCAACTGGAAATGGAGATACTGCTCTACACCTTGCTTGTCACTTTGGAAAACTTGACATGCTTGAGGTTGAAAGTTGTTTTGTTTTTTTAAATTTTTTATTTCACTCTCTCAAATGCACAACAATATCAGTAATTAAATTCTAGCTGAACTCTAGGCAATTTTCAGTATGGGAAACAGTCGAAAAAAGCGCAATAAAATTAGTTGTAGAACTGGACCACTTTAAGCCATCCTGAAATTGTAGCAGTAATTGAAGTAAGTCAAAGTAAGGAAAGATTAAATTGAGCAAAGGGGTGTAAAACTAAAACTTAAGTTTTGAGTGAAAGCTGAGGAAATTGAATTTCTAGCACTTTTTTTAAATGAATCAGTCTCCTGCATTTGTTTTGGTTTTTATTTGTTGTTTTCTATAGCTACTAATCATATTGGTTTGATTTATTCTCATTTGCAGTTGCTGATCAAAGTTGGGATTTGTATAGAAAGTCACAACAACCAAAAGTTCACCCCTCTTCATACAGCTGTATACCATAAACATATCCCTGCAGTTTTCTATCTTATAAAAGCTGGGGCCAATGTCAACACTGTCAACATTACTGGTAAGTATAAGCTTGTCATAAATAACTTTTCTTTTTCTCAAGGGTGGACACTTTCCTTCAAAGGGTCTTTAGTTGTTGTAATGGTAACATGGTGTAAAAATTTCCCTTGGTTAAAAGTTTTGATAGTTGGTGTAATAAACTTGGAAGAGTTTAAAACATCAAAGATGAAAACTGTTGAGGCCAAAATTAATACATGCTCTTACAACCAGGTGAAAGTTAAAATGGTGTATGAATCTACAGTTTATGTTTCAGTTTGTTTTGTGACAAAAAAATATATTTTCTGTAAATAGTTTTTGAAAAGGGGCTGTTCAAATATAATCTTACACCTATTTTGGGATGTTGTAACCCCCCTCCCCCCTCTCCCCCTTCTTTCACTTATCTAACATTTGCCAGACCCCCTCTGTGGATCAGCTATGTTTGTATTGATAGTAAAAGGATAATAGTTTATTGACTGTCTGGTTTTTCATCTCACAATGAGTGTAATATTACATTTGGCCAAATCCTCCAACTGTCTTACGCTATTCTTACAGGCTCCAAAGACGACCCCCCCCCCCTCCCCCCTTCCGAGGTGTAAAATTATATTGGAAAGGCCACAAATATCGCTTTAGATACTAAACCCTGAGATTAGCAGACTGTAAATAAAATAAAGTAATGATAACAAAGACTCTTTCCATAGTCTAGAATAGACATTTACTATAAAGTCAAGTAAAGTATCAGTTATAAGGCAGTTAACGTTACTGGGCACTTATCAACTATATCAGTAAATGTTTGTATACCTGTTGCTCATAATGTTACGTAACACAGATACTTGTTCTCAACACAGGTTTAGGTTTGTAGCATTGTCATTTGTCTTTAAGATTTTAGTAAAATGAGGAGTCCTCCTGACTATTTCATGTCTTGAAACTGACACTGGGTGATTTTTTTTTTAGGTAGAAGACCAATATACATTGCTGGCCCACGTCAAGACTTGGAGTGCCTTAATCTGTTGCTAACTGCAGGTAGTAGGGTGAGCCAGGAACTGTGTGAGGTGGAATGTCTCAAAAGCCCCATCACTGTGATGCATCCTTCAAATCCTCTCAGTGTTATTATGAAAAACTTATCTTGTAATCCTCAGTCCCTCACAGACATTTGTATTTTGACCATCAGAAAAATGCTCGCCCCCCAACTTCAGGTGAAAGCCTATCTTTTGCCGGTTCCTGATTCTTTTCAGCACAAGATTGCACTTCAGTCTTTAGTGCTAGACAATATATCAGATTATTCAAACTTAATGTCTTGAGTTCTTGATGTGTATTTTTAAAATTTTTTAATGTCAAGCTTTTATTAGAATCATACTTATACAATATAATAAATCTTTACAAATTAGTTTCATGAATCTTAATGCATTTTTTAAATTGATTTTTAGCTGTTTTGCTTTTCTGAGGATCCTTCCTGTAGCTTTGTTTGTTTCATCAACTGTCTGTTTTTTTTTAATGATTAATTTAGAAAATTGGTTCTTAGCCTATTCAGTTACAGCAGTTCTCAATATACTTAATGTTTTAATTATGAATCTCTAATATTGTTTTTTTTTTTTTGGGGGGGGGGGGGGGATTTTGTATTTTGTGTGCGGAATTTTTCTTTTGACAAAATTCAACATCAGGACCTGTCTATGCAGCAAAGTTCCTGTTTGTTCCCCAATTATATACCCTTCTCTGGAGACAACCATTTGTTAGTTACTTGAATATTGCTTCTTCATTGCACTAGTGCTTGTGTGGGCATCCACACAACTGCAAACCTACTTCATTTATGCTTTTGTTCCCCCCAAAAAAACAATGTATAAAAGGAAATCATTACATATTGATTTAAGTACTTATATATTAATTTTTGTTAACTCTTGGTATTTTTTTGAAAAGTTGTAAGGTGCAAAGTAAAATCATTAATTACCTTTTACACATGTGAATGTTGATCAGTGACATAATAAAGCCTATTTTCCTGTCAGGAGTAGCCCCTCTGAAGTGGTCGATGCATAATGGTGCTCTCTCTTCAAATCCAAGAAAGTGTCACTTTCATTCATCTTATTTTTGTTTGATTGTTTAGGATATTATGGTATCTACATTGTCTTTCCACTAAGTCTTTAGTCTGCAAAATACAACACAGACTTTTTGTGTCCCCCACTTTTTTCAGCTCTTGTAAATAATGCTAAAAAGATGAAGCAAGATCTTTCCCATTGTTTTATCTGATGTTTTAAATTCACCAAAAGAATTGTTTCCTTTATTTTATGAGGTTAGCAATAACATCTGTGACTGGATGACAATGGCACAATGTGGGAAACTTGTTTTTCTTCTTATGATCTTATGTCAATGCTTGTAATTTATTACGAAAGGATTGAAACCGATACAGCTCTTAAAGCTCATTACAAACTTAATTACATGCTTCATGCTAGCATGTTTTACAACAGGTAGTAATCAACAGAAACTGGAAGTAAAACAACAATAATGAATCTAAACTTTCTAATTAAAAGAGTGATAACATAGATATAAAGAATCCTAGAAGGGATAAAGAGCGACACCATAGATATACAAAATCCTAGACAAGACACTTTACTACATTCCTCCTCCTTCAGATCTAACAATCATCAATAACAGTAATACACACATATAATGTGCAGTTCATTACATTATTCAAATTCAAGTTCTCATTGTTCCGTTCTTCCTACAACTATGGGCTGGCTGACCATAAAAAGGAGCAGCAAAGCAGGTTGGAATATCTGGTTGCAATGAATTAGAGCTCTCACAGATAAAGCCTTTTAGGCGGCTTCATGGCCCTTTGTGATTTTCTTTGCCCTTGAACCTCTTGCACTTGCTCAACTGTGAGTGGGAGTGGTCTCTCCATGGGGGCAGTTTCACCACCAGGCCTGCCAGCATTACCATTTATGGACTCAACCAGTCGGGTATGAGAGTCCTGTCCAAATCCTCCTGGATTAGATTCAATCACCTCAGGAACAGCCTATCTCATCTTGTCAGCATGTCTTCTAATAGGCCCATATTCTGTCTGCACTTTGAAAGACGTCGGACCTGTAGTCTCTAAAATTCTTCCTCATATCTGTTTTTCTCCCCCAGTAAAATTCCTTACAAATACTCTATCATTTGCTCGGAAGGATCTCTCTGCCGTTTTGTCATGATATGATTTCTTGTAATTCTGATGCTTCAGAACACCCTCTTGAATAAAGGGATGTAACATATTCAGATGGGTCCTAAGTTTTCTACCACATAAGAGCTTAGAAGGCGTTAACTCTGTAGTGATCTGAGGAGATATCCTGTATTTGGTGAGTAATCGACTGATTCTTTCCCTAAGAGGCCTTTTTCAACCCATCTTTATCAGAGTTCTTTTAACTATACCCATTACTCTTTCAGCTCGTCCATTGCTTGCAGGATGATAGTGGTATGATGTATGTATTTGATACCATTAGCAGCGCGAAACAGTTGGAATTCACAGCTTGTGAGCTGCAAACCATGACAGTCCTGAAAATGAAAACATCCCTCAGCTCCAAAATGGTTTCAGCTGATGTTATGTCATTCATAATTTTGACTTCCATCCACTTAAAATGGGTAACAATCAATATCAAAAACATTTTGTTCAAAGACGGGCCAGCAAGGTCAATATGGAGGTGCGACCAAGGCTGTGTGGGCCAATCCCAGTTGCACAACGGTGCTGTGGATAGATGTTAAGCATATTTTTGGCATGGGTGGCAGAGTTTTAACAAATTTTTTCAATGTCTGCATCCATTTTTGGCCACCAGAACCAAGAGCATGCCAAGCTTTTCATTTTTGAAGCGCCACTGTGTGAATCATGGGTGGAATGATAACCCTCGTAACCCCACAAAATGCACCCATTCTCTATGCTCAACTCATTCTTTCTTAAATGATAAGCTTTTATATCCTCAATGACTCGCTCAGGCCATCCATTCATACAATACTCAAACACTGTTTGGAAGGACTCATTTTTTCTGCTTCTCTAGCCGTGTCATTACAAGTAATTGGTGGATTTTCTATTGTGCTGAATAGAATGTCAAGGTCATCCGGCTCAAATGGTTAAGAGTGTTGTCTGTTCTCAACTGTTTAGTGGCTAAGAGCATCAGCACAGTTTCTAGGGCCAGGAACATACTCTAATGTATAATCATATCCACTCAGTGCTATGGCCCACCTTTGAATGCGTGGAGATGCATGTTCCTGAAGTGGCTTGTGTTGCCCAAACAAGCCAAGCAATGGTTTATGAATTGTACAAATCAACACCATGTGTCCAAATATAAATTTGTGGAATTTTTTTTACACCAAACACAGTAGCCAGTGCCTCTTTGTCAATTTGTGAATAATTCTTCTCAGCCGAACTGAAGGTTCTACTGGCAGAAGCCATTGGTTTTTCCTCATTGTGGTCATTGATGTGTGCTAGAGCAGTATCCACGCCAACTGAAAATGCATCACAAGTCAGAACCAGTTTTTGTTAGATCAAAATGGTGAAGTAGCAAATAACTTCTGAGAAAGGATTTTGTCTTCAGAAAAGCTGAGTCCTGAAGCGGCGACCAATGCCAAAACGCCCTTTTCCATGGCAGCTGGAAGACAGGTGCAAGAACTTGTGAAATGTTGGGGCTAAATTGCCCAGGCCCAGGAATGCCTGAAGTTGTTGGGTGTTGGCAGGGAGTGGAACTTTTGTGATGGCATTGATCTTTTCCTTTTGTGGTTTTAAACCGTTTGATGAAAGACGATATCCCAAAAAAGTGATCTCCTTCCACAAAAACGTGCATTTTTCTCTTCGAAGCTTTAATCCCTTTTCATCGATAAGTTGTAGCACCTTATCCAAAGTTGCCAGGCGTTCCTGGTCGTTGTGACCTGTGACACTCAGATTGTCAAAGTTCACCACGCAGTTTGGAAGGGCTTGAAAAAATGTTTTCCATTGTGGATTGGAAGATGCCCAGACTTGATGAGATTCCAGAACATAACAGTTTGTATCGAAGTATTCCTTGATGTGTGTTAATTGTAATGTATTCTTGGGACTCTGAATCCAAACTTAGTTGGGTGTAAGCATTTGAAAAATTAAGCTCTGTAAATTTGTCACTGTTGGACAACTGAAAGCCAATCCTCAATCCTAGGAATGGGGTGTTGTTGCTGTTGATGACCTCGTTGACAGTACACTTACTATCTCCACAGATCCTGACAGTTTGGTCTTTTTTTAAGGACTGGAACTATGGGAGTGGCCCAATCATATCTTGTTATTTTCTCAATAATCCCGTCGTTTTCAAGGCGAGCCAGTTTTGTTTCAATTTTTCCTTGTAGTGCAAAGGCAAGTTGGTGGGCCTTATAGAATTTGGGTCAAGCACCTTCATCCAGATCTTCTTCTTCTTCAATTATATCGACTGACTCAGTGGAACTGAGTATTACTGTCGATGAGGGCATAATTTAGACACACCAAGAGCAAGTTTTATCTTGGTGGGCCTCTGGATGGATCTTAAATTCATTGTTCTCAAGAAGTTCAACACCCTGGAATGTGTCCTTATGCTTTTCAAGTACCTCACTCAATGAAGCTGAAGATGACCCATTAATGGAAGGCCGTTTCCTTCCACTACTGCCATTTGCAGTCGGAAAATCTTGTTGTAGCTGGCCTCCACGAGGGCCTCTCCGTTAGATTCCACAGGTTGTCCCTGTAAGTGTGAATCATTTTCAATGAATGCTTTAGCTTAGTGTTGATGAAACGATTGAAATCAGTTGAAGTCATGACACTGCAGGATGCTCCTGTATCGATGAGGAACTCGATGGGACGATTGCTGATGTTGAGCATCACTTTGGCTGGGTTGTCCTGATGTGATGGAAGAAGAAACAGAAATTGATCTGTGTGTCACCTTTGCCTGGCATGCTGACGTGAAGTGAGTCAGAGTGTTCTCCATCCTTAATATAAGGTTGTTATCATGTACATGTCCCTCCTCCCCCATATAATGATGTTTCTGTTAGAAGGCTCTCGTATTTGATGATTGATATCGTTGTTGGATACAAGCTTGCCCATGGGTGTTGTGTTGCAATCTTTATTGAGTGGCTCACTGAACTAACATGGCCAACTTGGAGCATGCGTGGCAGGTTGCCTGCTTAAATGTACAGCAGTTTGGTGAGTGTTGACCTCCATAGTGATAACAGGGAGATGCTGCTGCTGGGGATGATGACGGTTTTGCTGACTCAGACTGTGTTTGAGAAGTGACTTGCCATGTCAAATTAATTTGTTGATTTGACTGTAATTCTTCAGCACTTTCAAGCCGTTGAGGCTATTTCGACAGCTTTGTCAGATGTTAAATCACGTTCTAGGAGAAGCTTCCTCTGAATGTGGACGTGGTTGATTCCAGTGATGATGCGTTCACATTGACGTTCCTGCAGTGTGTCGCTGAATTGTCAGAATTATGCTACGCCTTTAATGGCGGACATGAATGATTAAATCGACTCCCCTTGTCATTCTGTTCAGGCATCAATTTTAGATCTTTGCACATATTTGGGGGATGGGGGAGCCTAATAGTTTTTTAAGCTTTGTTTTGTTCACAATTCATCAAGTGTCTTGTCACCTGGACTCAGAGGTTGGCTCAAATCTTTAATAAGCCGGAATTGTCTGGGTCCTATTACAGTCAAAAGAATTTCAACCGTTTTTTATTGTTCATTTTCAACTCCGTTTGCTCTGAAATAGAATTTCAATTGGTCAAGGTAGTCATGAACGGACTCCTCCCCTTCCACAAATTCTGACATCTGGCCGATAGCTGACATCTTGTAGAGTTGAATATTATCAGCAAATTATGCTCCTTCAGCTTGAATGTTCGAGATGCTTTGCTTAAAAGTTTACCTTCGTCGCCAGATGTAATATACGTATTATGAAGGATTGATTCCAATACAGCTCTGAATGCTAATAACAAACTTTATGACATAATATGCCCCATTGTAGCATGTTTCACAACAGAAAGTAATCAACAGAAACTGATAGTAAAGCAATGATAATAAAATAAAACTTTCTAATTAAAAGAGTGAAAACATAGATATAGAGAATCTTAGAAGGGACAAAGAGTGACACCAAAGATATATGAAATCCTAGACAAGATACTTGACAACAATGTTCAATGGAGGGGGAAAGAGGTTGCATGCTACGATGTGGCCTAATTTTAGTCTAATTCCTTTCTGTCCATCATTAAGTCTTTATTTTACTGAAATACTGAATACTCTTTATCCAAGTCATGCTGCTTTGGAACTTAATACATAGTGTTTTTTAAATGACTTTGAGATTTATGTACATTATATACTTTTTGTATTCCAATGGTGATATAGATGTGTGAATAGCAGTAAAATTGACCCCAGTATAACAAGATTCAAGTGTATTAATTTTTTGTTGTCCCTTTTGTGAAACAGTCTGAGTTCTCAACTTACTCTAACAAAAAAAAAAAAAAAAAAAAAAAAAAAAAAAAATTCTAAAGACACAAAAATTTCTTCAATTTTGTCCAATTGGGGAAATCTGTATTCATGATCTGTGGCAAGGGAAGACTGAGACAACTCAGGTGTCGCCACAATGCAGGGTACAGATAGGAATCGAACTCAAACCCTTCGGCATGGGAGATCCATGGGTCACTTTTTGCATCATAGAGCCAAAGAATCATCTGATTTCACAGCTTAACCCAAATTCATTTCACAAGGAATGAAACAGTTTGATTTATTTTTTCTTTGTCTGTTAGCCAATTAAGTAAACATGTTGAAATATTACTTGAATATAATTTATAATGATATTAAATTATTATGATGCTTTTGGTGTTTCATAATTTTATTTTATTGTTATTTTCATGTATCAAATTTCTGTATGTTCTTTTGCAATGTAAATATTAAAATGGCTGACTTACTACATTCCCTGAAGCTTCTATTATTCATTCATGTGGGTTTTCATTGCATGGGGTGTAAGGAACAGGTCCCTCAACTAGGAGGTCACTGGTTCTTTGAGCAACTACATTTTTCAGGTTGTTTTTTTTCTAGTTGGTGAGCCTTTTTCAATGACTGGATCCCTTTCTTGCCAGACAGAATGCAATAACCGTGAAAAAAAAAGTCAAAACATTCTCAAATTTTGCCAAGTAAGCAGCCTTATAGTCAATTTTTTGTTCAATCTTTTAACATCCAGGGCCCTTAAGTTAAATCTCTTTGTGTACCTGTTTTTTTTTTATTACCATCACTCAAAAGGTTTAGCTTGGCAACTTGGTCAGTGCTTTGAATCATATTGCACTTACTCTCCAGTGAAACAATCAGCTGTGGTGATTGAAAAGAAAAACTGACATAACCTTAGCCGTTGAAAGGGTTTCTTATGTCCTCTGGAAACAGAAATGTCAAGGAAAAACTGCAAATTGGGAAAAAAACCCAACTCTAACTTGAATCGGTCATCAAAGATGGAAGATAGCGTGCGGTTGGTGGGTGTCCCTGGTGGGCACTTCTACTTCTGTTTCTTATCTTTTACACTGAAGCGATCGTCTTACTTTTCCCCTTTTTCTGTGATGCCCTGTTTTTGTTATTTTTTTGCATAACTGCAGGATCATAAGTTAAACTTATTGAGTACTTTTGTACACAAAGGGGGTTTAAAGATCCTGGGTCTTCCTGAACCATTATGCTGTTATGAGTGATGGCCA
>JBCIKM010277788.1:0-21744 GCA_039654465.1 Melibe viridis | reverse complement strand
GAGAGAGAGAGAGAGAGAGAGAGAGAGAGAGAGAGAGAGAGAGAGAGAGAGAGAGAGAGAGAGAGAGAGAAGAGAAAGAAAAGGCAGACTGACAGACAGACAGGAAGGGTGTAAAGTAAAGAAAAATATTTCCTTTAACTTAACTCATCTACGTCTTTAATTCAAAATTATGAATAATTGATATGACAAGATTACAATACAAAACTTCAATGAATCTCAAACTACATCAAATAAAATCTTTTGTCAAAGAAAGACATATTCCCAAAACTACTAAAATCCAAAAGAGAATTTAAAATGCTGACATTTTGAATGAACTGACAAATAGAAAAATAAGACATCTATAAAAGCTTTCCTTACCTGCGTGGAATCTGAAGCAAAGCCTTATGCTGGTTTTGAGCTTGTGATATTTTATTCATGTCATCAGTGGTTAGACGAATTCCCTGTCCTGGGTTGGTTATAATTGCTATATTTTGTCGCTCTGAGAAATGAGAAATATTTAGAGAAATATTTATGATAGTTTTCATGAATCATAAGAAAATTCAATTAAAATTGAGGTTTTAAGCATTAAGAACACACTGCAGCTATTGAGTTATTTCATAAAAGACCATGATTACAGCAAGGATTCATTAGTAAAAAATTTCCACCTTAATTCCAAGAAAAGTCACTAACAATTTATAGAGCAATTACCAGAAACTTGGTTGGGAGAGAAAAGAAGAATACTTTTCAATATATTTTCCCTTTAAAACAAAAGTGTATGATGAATTAGAAAGAAAAAGAAGAAAAAACAAGTGAATCACAAAATATCAGTCCCACCCCTCCCCCCCCCCCCACCCCAAAAAACAACAAAAACAAACAACAAAACATCTGCAGTGTTATTCAAATACAGGTAACAAGGAGTGGATAAAAAATCACTTGCAGCAGCTTAAACATTACCAGCTGTGAAGTCTTTGCCGGCCATTTCTGCCGTCGTAAGAAAGTCTTCCAAATTGCTTTGTTCTGTGACTGATTGAAAGTTAATACGGTTGTAATTGACACCATCCTGGAGATCAGTTGTGTGAAGCTGAAAGATGAAAAATATAAAAACCATGACAAGGTCATTCATTATTGATGAATTTCATTTCACAAATTTTGACACATTATTGAAAAAGTCTTTTTCTCAAACATATTATAACACAAAATTGAGAATCAAAATAACATTAGTAACAGATTTTTTTGAGTTGCATGATTACAGGATCAGGGATTCTTACAATAAAATTATCTTATCTTATGATAGGATTTCCAATAGTTGACACAGCTTTCAACAAAGGCAAAAAAACCCACAAAAAGCAAACAAAAAAACTACTTGGCAATACAAGATTCTGAAAGAAGCATAATGATACAGTAATACACATTTACTTACAAATGATTCTGTGTCGTGTCGTGGCCCATATTTTCTAAGTTTTTCCTTCACGAGAAGGCTGTTTCCCATTTGGGCAATTTTGCCCTTTCGACGTCCCATTGTGCTTACCTGGAAGAGAAAAAAAGTTCCCTTGTTTAACCTGTAGTTCTAAATAAATACAATGCAGGCTTCTTTCAAATTAAATCTCATATTACAACATATTTGTAAGTGCAACTTTTTTTTTTAATCTTGCAACTTTCAAGACAAAATAAAAATCCTTCTTCGTCATATAATGTTAACATTCAAGTGTGTCAAGGGCTAATCATAAAGTAGAATTTTTTTTTTTTTTAAATTTATTGCTTAATCCTTTTCCAATGCGATTTGATGTCCCTTTTCATTTTTCATACATTTGAAGGTCCAACTCTAATTAAAACCGAAAGGGCAGATATCCCAAACAAAGCAGAAAAACTATCTAACATGAGACAAAGGTTTTCCAAGAATGAAAAGATCTTGTGAATGTTAGCCTGTCAGGCTGGGATTAGGGTGCATAGAGTCATTATTTCCTTACAGTTAAAATTTTCAAACAAATTTTTATAATTTGATATTTGGCCAGTAAATTTTCAATTAAATTATATCTTTTTAATATCGAACTCTGTGGTAAATCGGCTCATTGGTCTTTCTCAATGACCAGATACCACCAAGGCAACAGCAACCATTGTTTGGCTTAAGATCTTGTCATATCCCATATGTATTGCTCATTATGCCAAGCAAAATTAGGCACAGTGGACTGATCATCTGCCTGTCTTCATTTCTTGTGATCTAGACTTTTTCCCAGCTCGGAGTTAGGTCCAGACACCGCTAAGACAGTATGAAGGGATAAGGATAATAAAATAAAACAAAAATTTTCCAATGACTAAAATCAGTTTTTAAAAAGCAAAATTAATATATTCAGCATGATTTGAGCTGATCCAATGGATTTTCCTTAAACGGGAATCGGACGATAGGAGCGTCAATAAACAGTCATGTGAGTTTGAGTGTGTTTCTAACTTAAATCGAATGACCATGAAGTGTTACTCACACTGAAAAGTGAGAAGTATCAAGAAAGAATAACTTTTTTCCCCCTTTTCTATCTACTTCTGAATAAAATATTTTTTGATCCACACATTTCATTTAGTTAATCTTATTCATCTTTTAGAGTTAGAGGGTTTTATTCTCTTTTAAATGGTATACAATATGGTAGGCTTCATAGGCATACCTAATCCGTAAAAACAATTATCTTGAAGGTGCTCTCACTTCATCCTCGTCAAAGAATTAAAACAAAAATGGAGGCTGCTGGAATCTGGGTCATCATAGAGAATAAAATACTGTGGTAGGAGTATGTGAACTTCCGTAAGAACTAAAAAACACAATTAAACTGGACGTTTCGGGTCACCCCTTCATCAACAGGACAAACAAAAACAACTCACTTGGAGAAAACTACTCACTAGATTCCCCGGCAAGCTTGAATTTGAAATCAATGATATTGTAGTACAGAATCACGTGATTGTGATGAAAAATAGGTAGTAAACATGACGCGACGGAAAGCTCAGGGATAGAAACTGTGAGCCTTGTTTTGACACACGGCGAAAGCCGGTTGCAATCTGTCTTGCTGCAACAGGCAGAAATATCACACTATGTGAGTTAATGTAGACTACCGGTTTGATCTCTGCCTGGGCCAATGACTTCTCATGAACGCTGTTATGTAGTGAGTGTTCATCATTGGGGAGAGTGCACACACACACACAGCGGGGCACATACAACGGAAAATTTTTTTTACCCATGTCAGCGAATCAGTATGGTTGACCTTAAAATCTCTATTTTATCAAATGTCTTATGATCATGATTAATTGGTATGAATGGCAGGTTACCCTACAAAACATGCGGCGATAGTGTCACAATGAATGGCTTTTGAATGATTATCAAAATATAGGAATATCGAGCATTCTTTTTCTTTTTACCCAAACTGACAATAAAAACAGTTACAAAGTGGAAAAGCAGAATATGATTTTCAAATGCATAACAGCGTTATCGAGACAAAAAAATCGTAATCTATACTAAAATTGTAATGGCTGGGAGGTCTGTCAACACCTTTCTTTTGTTCTCTCATGACAGCCTGAGAATCTATGGGTTTTCTGTGGATCAACGGAGGTGTATGGCAGCTCCCTGCAAGTGTGTCTGCATCTGAATAACACTCAGTTTTATTTTCACTGCGAGATAGTTCAATTTTCTTTAAATATGTCAGTAACCATAATTTCTTGCCATTTGTTTCTTGGCAACCTCGACAACAAAAGTTTATGTATTGGGACTGGTTGTAGATAGGTAGGCTACTGAAATCATTTCACAGAAGCAATGGCGAGGAGCAGACACCTTTGTTGTATTGTTGTATGAGCACGGTGTCGAGAGGACGACAAGACGAAGCCATAAGAAAGGTAAATAAATAAAGTAAATAAAGAAGATAAATCGTCTCATAAAAATCGACCTCCATGGCTGGGCCTCGAACTGCAGATCTCTAGATTGCTGTCTTCCTCTCAACACTTCAAGTCAAGAGCATAGTAGTGTTCCAGCATGATATCATATACCACAGAACACAGGCATATAAAAAGATACATTACTCATGTCATACCAAACTTCCATTACGAGAGACCTAGACAAGTCAAATTTCATTAAAGTCGTGAAATATGAGCTTCGTTCACAAATTCCAACGGTTTGATAAACCAACAAAGCTGTTGTCTTAACACCGCTATACCTTTCATCACACTCATAGAGAAGCATGCGAAATTGTGCGCAAAGAGTGGTTCATTACCTGGTATTCGTATCATAATAAGCTTGTAACGTTCGAATTGCTTCCTTGTATAAAGTCCTCACTCTTCGAGCATGGGAAGTAGGTCTGTGCACTAAATATGCCATTGTTGATGTTGTCCTTCTCAACAACTTAGCACACAATCACATCTAACCTCTTCTACTCAAACCTCTCCCTCCATTCATCGACCTCTGTGTTGTTCCGAAAGGTGAAACGAAAGTAAAGGTGAGGTCACATTGATGGCGTACACTGGGCGCTGACTGGCGCTACGTTTTCCGAAGAGAGCCACCTAAAGTGAAGGGCCTAGGCTTAAACAGCAAATTGAGTTTCAGTTGAAAGATCTGAATTTATCAAAAGCTAAATTCTGAGTTGAAGTATAATGAGGTTTCTCCAATATAACTAACCAGATGATAAAACAGAATGTGATGATCGCTATCTCCTTAAACATCACTTTTGATACATAAGTACATAATATACTATACAATTTCTTTGTACAAAGGCCTCTTATTTTTTCGTTCAGATGAAAATGAATAGAAAATAGTATAGACACTCCTGGGTTCGATTCCCTCCTCCGACGTCTTCCTAGTTTTTTTTTTTTTTTCCTTTCTCTATGGCTTTGGCTCACCTCGGCACTGTGTCTATACTATTTTCTATTCATTTTCATCTATTCCCAGTGCCTGCTCCTCTTTTCTTCATTTGCTTTTTCGTTCAGAATAGTTGGTCTTCAATAATAATAATAATAAATTAAACACCATCGCCATCAACCAAATCAATAATTTTGATTACATAATCTATCTAATTGATTCTATTGAATATTTTATTTTGTTCTGATAATAGATTCTAGTCGAAGTGAGCGTAGTATTTTCTTTTACTATATCACTTCCATCACCACTCACATACTATGTACCTGAGAGAAAGGACATATTTCTATTTAATCTGTGCTGATACTACAAGTCTGAACTTTGCTGTCGAACATAACGTGCTTCTTTTCATGAAACAACAACAACAACAACAACAACAACAACAACAACACACAAACAAAAAACCCAACTAACAACAACAACAACAATAACAACAACAACAACAACCAAAAATAGCCCACCAAATAACATTGCAAAAAAGTTTGTATTTCAAACCGTTCGCAGAATGGGGCCTTGGTATTTTCAAACAGATTACGGGATCTTATCTCCTCTTCCTCCCCCTCCCCTTTCTCTTCCTTATTCCCCCTGATGTCATTATCACTCCATCTCATTTTCTTTTACTATATCACTTCCATCACCACTACCACTACTACTACCACCACCGCCACTACCACCATCACTACCACTACGACCACCACTATCATCATCACCATCATCATCATCATCACCATCATCATCATCATCATCATCATCATCATCATTGCAATTGTTATTTTTGCTTTTCTGCTACCATTGCTACAGTATACTTTTTGTTGTTGTTGTTGTTGCTATCTTTTTCTTTCTTTTTCTTGACAGTTTTGTTTTTGTCGAATAAATGGATTTATTTACAAATCTGACCACGTGTACTTAAAATACTCAAAGAATCACTACTTCCCAATGCTAATAAACTATTCGACTATTCAATACTCCCTGTCGATACCAAGTTGAATTTCGGTTGTAAAATATTTTGTGATTCCGTTGTTAACGGCGAATGTCTATAACATATAACATGTAACTCATGTTGAATGTGTTGAGGACGAGATTCCAAATGATGAATTATGGTTGTGAGTTCAACGCCGTTTTCTTAGAGCATCTTGTAAAGGTGTGACTGTGCTGCATAGATACAGGTTTGTCTCCTTTTGCACAAAAGTAAACATAGTAAGAAACAACCGACAACATGGTTTGTTTTGGTGTGATGAACAAACTAAACAACCATTATCTAATTTTAGTGTGCTTGCTTGAGTTGTGGTAATCACTCCATACTTTTCAGGGAATCTCAGAAGATCAGTTATATCTTTGTCAGAATGTTATTGACTTCATAAACTGTAAATAGTCTTTTATGAAGGACGCGGTTATTCATACAATTGAAGAAAAAAAATAGACAAGTAAAGATGATTCTTCAAAGAGAAAGTAATATAGACGATATAGTGAGAGAGAGAGAGAGCGTATGTGTGTATGTGTGTGCATGTATATAATTCCATCTATTGTTGTCCAGCAATCATCCACAAATTTGCTCTGAAAAAAATGCAGGAAACATTTTACAATCGGATTTAAAAAAAAAAAAAAAAATGAAAGCTAGCTGAGAGTTGAAACTGTAACACTCTGTTCGTCATGCCAGCACACTAACACTGCGGCTCAAGAGACATTAACTAGTGAGAGATACAGACGTATATTATGAAACCTAATTTTCCTTGTGTTGGAGAATAGAAACTGATACCGAACCTCTTTTTAGTAAAAGTTCAACAGGATCCGATAGGATCAACTTTTTCTTTTTTTATTTGTTTATTCTTGCAATCACACTGAAGCCCAGACTGTGTCAGTCGAAAAACTACGGGGCCTGAAAAAAATACAGGACGCATTTGATAATTGGATACAACATGGAAAAAAGAAAAACAAACAAACAAATGGATCTAGTAGGGAGTCGGGAAAATACAGGAAAATATAATGGAAAAAAGGAGAAAAAAAATGGATCAAGCACGGGGTCGAACTTGTAACACTCTGCTTGCAAACCCAACACTCTACCACTTCAGCTACAGGGGCGGCTTCTTGTGAACGACACATAATGTATAAATTCCACCATCTGGGTGGAGAGCCAAAAGGGAACCGGAAATTTGGCTTAAATTGTAGGAATAACTGACCAGGTTATTGTACAAATAACCACTCTGTTTAAATGAATTAAGGAAATTCCCCTTATATACTTGTATCCCCCTAATACTAATATGGTCCCCAATTTCATACCTTTAATGTTAATTAAGTCTGCAATGTCTCCACATTTAAACAACATGCTTTCACTGCACAAACAAACAAGAACTGACCCAAATTAGGTATGCATTTGTGATCCAAAAAAGCATTAATTTGGTATGACAAGGAAGGCTTACCTACATGTTGGAATAAAATGAGGGGGATAACAAATTGGAGTAAGGTATGAAATTGGGAGGATTCAGTAGACAGCAAAATCTCACACCTACCTAGTTTTACACTCCGCCATATTGTTACAAAATCTATTCTAAGGCTTGTGCCAGAGACATTTTTTTCTTTCTTGTTGGCTCCTTGATGGGACCTCAAAGCAAAGGAGAGGGAGGGGAGTCTACCTGTAATCTAATGTAAATGAAGTGTTCGGGAAGTGGCAGGCATATAAAAAATATCTTCAGGCCACCAGGATTTCAATCAAAGCAACCTTAACCTTCACTCTGCCAAATGCCATTAATCTGTTCTCATCATTTAGTTGCATTACAGGGGTAACTTTGAGCCATAAATAAACTTATAATTTCCACTTTTCTACAGGTACCATTTGGGGTGTACATGTTGAAAAGAAAGAATACCTATGCCGCCATGTGCCCTGTATATGTGTGTATGAATTTCATAGTTTGTTAATGAAGTAGACTTCAAGCAGAATGTACTGCTGTGGGCTCAAAAGAAATGTTTTTTTAAAGCGTTTATGATGACGACTGTTGTTAGGATGCTATGTGAATGTCACATATTATTTTATTATTGGATGTCCCTTTGGTATGATTTGCACAAAATTTACTTGATTTTTCTTCTTCCATTTAAACGACTGACACAGCTGTGCAGGGTATAATTGTCAGGTGTGAGAATTAATTTAGATTTTGCCTGGACAGCAACTTTGCTACCTACTCCTTTCGATTTCCAACTGCTAAGGGTTCTTTTAAGTGGGCAGTGTGCTCAAGTACCTCCAAGTTTTATCCTCCATCTCCATCCTCCCTACTCAGGATCAGGGAACGTCTTCCTACCAGCCAAATGACCAAACACAGTTCGCTGTTAAGGAGACATGAACCCACAACCTTTGCTTGAGAGAGCACCTTTCCTCTGCAACTGAGCCTCCAGTACCTAAATTCATACCTTTGGCATAGGCAACTATAATTTGGAAGTTAAATAACAAGCATCATTACTTTTATGTAAGGCAAGCTCTTTAAATTAAAATTTATTCCATATTATAGCATCAAGAGAAGCTAAGATTTGGATTGATGGGTACTCAAACTTTTTGCATCTTATCTCAGATACAGATACTGATGGTTATCTTAAAAATTTTCTTATTTTCAGGGGGGTTTTTTCCGTTGGATTTCATTTGAATTTGCACTATTCATTTACACTCTTCTTACAGACTTTTAACATGATGATTACAAAGATGGGATGATGACATCTCAGGAAAATAAAGTGCTTCAAATAACTCCTAGTCCCGACAGCCTTGTCATTAAGCACTGTAAAAACCATGGCATTTACACATGTTCAGAGGGCAGTTGTTCATTTGAAACCTCCAGCCCTTCATTACTGGGATTACACAAGGCTTGTGTTCACAAAATTGTAAGTTCATGTATTTTCCAATCATTAGGCGAAATTTAAGGTTTAAAGTGATAATTTCTGTCAGACGTTTTGATGAGATGAATAATTGTTGAAATTCCAGCGGACATTTCATTCTTCTTGATCGTTCACTTCCTCTGGCTTCTCACTCTTTTTAAGTCATTGAACATCTTGCAAGCTTGCTCTACTGAGGGACTTGATTCTTTACCTCACACAATGCATTTAAAAAAGCTTTTCAAATAAATGTTGGGAAAAATCTTCTTCTTCTCCAGGTATATGTCTAACTCAGTTAGATTGAGAATAACTGTTGATGCGCGCGCGTGTGTGTGTGTGTAATACCCATCAAGAACAAATTAAGTCTTGATTGGCCGTAAGAAAAAATTTAATACAGATGTTCATTTGTTCATATCTGCAACGTGAACTTATTGAGAACCTTTTGTCTAAATGATTATTACAAGTGTGAGGAAGAAAGAATTAAAAAGTTGTTGCTAAAGCTGTCTTCTCAAGCTAAATGAAATGTGTTTTTATTTTTTGCTTTCCATTTGATTGGAAACTAAAAAGTTATTCTTTTAGGGGTCTATAATTGAAGATACTGTTTTTCTACAGACCACTGGTGCCATCAGAGGTGAAGTCAAACAGTATTTTTGTCCTGCCCCATCCTGTCATTTCAAACCTGCTTCTGGTCGGTGTTTTAAAAACTTGGATTCTCTGCGAACTGTAAGTTGACCGATAATTTTCTTTTTGTCTTCAGTCAGTGTTTTCTGATGATGGATCTAAAAGTTTCAAATTGAATCACAGACTGGTGGTCTAGAGGTTATTAAACATTGGAATTGGTATAGAGGAGAGAAAAGAAGGGAAAAAATGGAGTTAGGTTCATAAACTCTCTTAAGAGATCCTTGTCAGTGTTGAAGTTAAGACTGACTAGCATTAGTAGGCAGTCCTCCTGTTGATTACCATTTTGTCTCAAAGAGCAACTGCCTTTCAGGATGGGCACAGTTGCAGGAAAAATGGGTCATGTGGACACCCATTCCTAGAGTCTTTAAGTCATAAAGGGCTCTTGTCAGCTGCCAATGAGTCCATGGCAGATATGTTCACCTTAATCTTTGTTGGTAATAGCTCAAAAAGAATTTAAACTGGGTCTACAATTCTATGCTCAGAGCAGCTTTTATTTTTTATCTTAGAATAAAACATTATAATTCTTTCCTTTTTGTTAAAGTTGTTTCATATATTCTTTTTTTTCCTTTCATGTTTTTCAGCATTACACAAAAGTTCATGGTGAAAAGAAGTTTAAGTGTTGCAAGTGTGAGAAAGCCTTTGGTTTGGAGAGAGAATGTCTGCATCATGAGAAGGAATGTGGCCAAAACTTCATCTGTTTAGACTGTGGCAAAGTCTACAACAACAAAAAGGCCCTGCTCATGCATTGTGCATACAAGCAACACACAAAACCAAAACCTCCAGACATAAGGTATGCAGGCATGATAAATCCTGCCATAATTCACTCCAGACCCTCATACACAAACAACCCACTGTTATGATTCGCTTTTCTTACTGGTAAAAAAGTACACACATTCACAACACAGGAAGATACACAGGATTAATGCTCTTGAATTGAGTGCAAGTTAGCGATAAGAATAGAGTAGGAGTTGGCACTAGAAATAGATGGTGATCAAAGAAAAATGGTGTAGTTGGTGCCAAAATGAGACCAAGTCATAGAAAAAAAAGGGAGAAAAAAAAATAGGAAGATTGATAGGTGCCTGGATTCCCACTCTGGGTTTTTTTTTCCAGTCTCTGTGATGCATATTTATTACTAAGGTTGAAATTGTTTTTTTAAATTTGTGGATGGCTCAGTGGATAAGTTTGCCGTCTTGGCGTTGGCCTGGTGATGGGTGCTGTTGCAGGCACTCAATTCGATTCCCAAGCGCAAGGCAACTTTGAACCTTCCTGTTTTTTTCCCCTTCCTTTCTATGGATTTGTCTCATCTTGGCACGTGTCTGCACCATTTTTTGTTATTATCATCTATTTCCAGTGCCAGCTCCTACTTTATTCTTCTCAGGAATTCCAATAGTGGAGATTGTTCCATCATGTTTCTTTAACTGCCTCTTATTGTCAGCTGTGTCTGGACCAGAAGGGATATTTATTTGAGAAAAGGCAGTGAAAAAACAGTTACATGATGTTTGCTTATTCTTGCGTATTATAAGATTAAAATTACAATTAAATTATTGTAAACAGCTATTTTACATTTATTTATTGTGTTTTATACATTATTTCCAGGGAAACCCTTAAATGTGCATCAAGCTCTACTCAAAGTTAGAACTTGCTGTGACCTGTTTTATTTGATTATTTTCAGACCTGCAGTGTCAAAGAAGTGCAAATCCAAATCCCAGCCAAGACATCAGCCAAAACTGCCTCAGGCCAAGAACCGTCCTCTGGTGCCATTGCTGCCTAAATTTCCTGCTTCAGTTTCAGCAACAAATTGTCTGACAAGCTCTGCCATATCCATCATTTCATCTAACTTGGCACCCAAGTTGTTCATTCAAAGCAATCAATCCGTTACGACAGTCCCGGTCTCTGTGTCTGCTCCACTGCCTTCTTCAGCTCCATCCGCAACCAGCTTGCCAGGCAGTCATAATAATTCTCAGGCTTTGAAAACATCACTATCGGTTTCTTCGCAACCAAGAGTAACATATACACCGGCACAGACTGGGCTCTCAATCCTCAATGAAGCTCTCCAAAGTTCTAAAATTTGTGCACGGAAAATGAGAAGTTCCAATAAGAAATTGAATCCAAAGGTGTCTACTGTTCGAAAGAGAAGAGCAACGACTAAGGATCAAAGTGCTCCACAATGGCGTGAGCCCAAGTCAAGGATTACTGTTGCTACTTTGACAGATTTTCCTAGAAATACAGGATCTCAAACAATATTTTCAATATTTCAGAACCAGCAGAGGACTTCATCATTTAATGTTATTGGTGCACAGGATAGGAGTTCAATCTACACTCAGACTTGCAATACAGGAGAGAATTGCCATGGAAATAATTCATTTCAAAATAATAGCAACAACCATCACCTTGTCTCGTTGCCATATGGGAAGAATCAGCACATGTTCCATCCAGGTGTGCCCGGCTGCACAGATTCTGTCACTCAGACTGTATTTCCACAGCTCACAATGGAGAGAAAAGAATCATCAAACAACCAGAAACAGTTGGAGCCTTTAAAACAGTTTTCTCACTTTCAAACACAGACACAGCAAATTCCTGCCCTGGACTCTTCCACACAAACGCTTCAACTAAATCCTGGTCTTGACGGTGACAGTCCGTCATACTTGTTGGAAGAATTGCTGACAGAGTCTGAAAGAAATGATGTTGATACTCAGACCTTTGGTAGTTTCTTTGCTGATATGATGACGCAGACCTTGGAAGATTTGGCATCAGAACCAACTGGGGACCTTGCACAAGGCTGTGCAGCTGTGCAAGATGTTTTGAATATCAGTGACATGACGACGCAGACTTTTGATCAAATGATGGACAATGATACACAGACATTTGACTTAGACATCTCTGAGTGCATGACTCAGACAACATTCACTAATGAGAACATGACGCAGACTCTATCCAATTTTGTGGTGGACACAACAACACAGACCTTTGATTGCCCATTCTCAGGTGGTAGGTCAGAAAGTTTAAGTTTGCAAGATATTGAAGCCCTGAGAGAAAATACAGTGGTTTCCAGTAACATCACATCTGTACAAACAAGTTTTGAAAATGACCACAACATGATTGTGAAACATTCTGCAAATGGATACGATGGTTCTATGCTTGACACATTTTCACCAAGTGGTAGTCTTTTTTCACAAGTTTTGCCCGCCTACACGCCAGTAAACACATCGGCCCAACGTTCCACGGTCATGACCATGGACTCAAGTGTCCAGCCTCTCAGGACTTTGGATGGTGATCGGCTATCAGAGGAAATAAGTTTGATGTTGGATTGTAGCACTCAAACCTTAAGACTGTCTGATGAAGACTTGGCTCTGGAAACTCTTCTATCGGATATGGCTACCCAAACTTTAGAGAATGATTCTCAATCAAGTGAAACTTTTCTAGACCCTGCAACGATTTTTCCATTGAACTCGGTGACAGATTTTTCTTGTCAAACTCCTGATCAATTTTATTCTCATCATCAGATGACGGATATTGTGGACAAAAGTTGTGTGATACAAAGGAAAGGTGATCCTACAGAGGGCAGTTGCTTGTGGGAAATAGGAAAGCAAAATGATACATTTCATCAAGATCGTCCAAAGACACAAACAGATTCCTGTAAATCATGGGAAATTGCTGCTCAGACTGTCAGGAAAGATGACCTTGTAAGAAAAGATATACTGGAACTTCAGCTACAAAGCAGTAGTGAGTTATGGGAAATGGGAACACAAACAGGGACAGATATACTCTGGGAAATGGGAACACAAACAGGGACAGATAAACTCTGGGAAATGGGAACACAAACAGGGACAGATAAACTCTGGGAAATGGGAACACAAACAGGAGTGGATGAATTTTGGGAAATGGGAACGCAAACAGGGACAGAAGAATTATGGGAAATGGGAACGCAAACAGGGACAGAAGAATTATGGGAAATGGGAACGCAAACAGGAATGGATGAATTATGGGAAATGGGAACACAAACGGGGACAGAAGAATTATGGGAAATGGGAACACAAACAGGGATAGATGAATTTTGGGAAATGGGAACACAAACGGGGACAGAAGAATTATGGGAAATGGGAACACAAACTGGGACAGATGAAATTTGGGAAATGGGTACCCAAACAGGGACAGATGATCTGTTTGATATTGGGACACAAACAAAGACATTTGAACAGTGGGGAATGGGAACACAAACAGGGGCTGAGGAATTAGGAGAAAAGGGGACACAAACTCAAAGGTTTATAGATCTGTGGGAAATGGGAACACAAACAGGGGGGGAGAATCAAATGCCTCCGGAGGGGCTGTCACTTACAGGCACTAACAATTTGGACGTGATCAGTGCACAAACACAAACACCGACAGAAGGCATGTCATGGGAAAGGCAATTGGAAATAGACATTCAAAAAGCATGTGCTATAGAAAGACAAATCCTCCAGGATAGGAAGACAGGAACACCTTTGAAAGGGAAATGTGTCAGTGTCAGTATTGGTGACGAAGGTGCTTCTACTAGTCAGGGTAGGTCAAATTCTTCTTGTGAACCTTTGAAAAATTCTGGCACAGGTAACTGTTTCAGGACAGAAGTGGGAGAACTTTTAGCGGGTATTGGAGCCATTGGTACACAAACAGAGGAGGACTTTTTACAAGAGTTGTCGCAACACACAGGCCCACAACTGTCATGGGAGATGGGAACACAAACAATGAGTTGTCTGGTGACAGAGGGAGAGACCCAAACTAGTGACAGTCTTGTTGACCTTCTTACAGAGTTATAGATTAACGAGTCTGGATCACAATCCTTATGATACACGGCAGTTTACTAAAATACTTAAATAAACCGACTGAAATGAATCCTACCTCACATTATTTGATTATGAATTAATATGGATTAATTCTCTTTCTTTTAATTAAAGAAAACAAATATAAAAAAAGGTATATTATCAGAAGGCAGAAAGATTTAGCTTTGTTGAAAATTCTGAAAGAGTTCAGACTCAAAGTTTGAGCATTATATATTGATTGTATGAAATGGAGAAAAAAATCCAAATTGTCATTTTTACCTACAGCACTGGAACAGGTCTTCAACCTTTCTAACTTCCGTGAAAATGGTCATAGTCATAGCTTTCAAATTCAAATAGTCTTTAAATAAATAGAATTGTCCCATTACGTACCTGCTTTTGCTGCTCTGTGACCTTATGCCAGGGTCACCCTGTGCTTCCCTTAGAAATCATCCCAGAGAAAATTTCCCTCATGTAACAAAGGAAATTTACTATTTATTTTTACACATTTCAGACTCTTTTCTATTTCTATTGATGAAGTAGCATTCAGCAGCCTTCGTTTATATGGACAGGCTGAAATCTGTGATGAATATAACTCATAGATATCTGTGATCAAGACAAACAAAAATTTGTTGCTGTTGATTTAAATTTAAAAATGCAGAAATCCAGAAAATCACTATTTATTTCTATAGAAGTAGTAAAATAAGTACACCAAGTATTTTTGGTTGTTTAGTTCTTTTTATCATAATGTTGTTTTACCAATGCAGGTATTTCTTTTCAGGTCTCAAACTGTTCGGATTTTTAATCTAGTTACATTTTTATCCCAGAATCTCAGGAGAAAGAAGAGGAATGGGGGGAGTCAAACGGGTAGTACTTATCTCATAATTTTTAAAGATGAAGATTGTCCAAAATGTGCTTTATTTAATTCATTTAAATTCAAAAGTGTTGATTTCATGGCTGTGAGTTGTATGTTCTTAAAAACTGATCGTGAGCAAAGTTGGAAACAAAATTTATTAATTAAAGACTACAAAATGCTTCTACATGACAAAGACTTTTTTTTTTTTCCTTTCCTCAATTAATGTGTCATTTTTGTAAGGAGAGATGAGATTTATTGTCATAAAAATCATCTATTTGTGGTGTCAATTCTCTGGGCTCCTCTATGACCCTTGTGTGTCGTGGGGCCCTAAAACCTCCAATAAACAAATAAGCAAATTGTTTGCAAAATAAAATCTATTCTATAGTGTAATTGATGTCTCTGCGGCATGTGGTTCTTTCTATTTAGTTATTCCATCATCTTACTTTTCTCTAAAGCGACTGCAGGCAGTTGCTGTATGTCCCTTGTGAACAACTCTAATTCTGTTTATTTTTTACACTGAAGCTGTTGTCTTACATAATTTTCCCCTTTTCTTTTGTGTCCTGTTTTTGTTGTCTTGTTTGGGTTTCAGTGGTCATCCCCTATTTCATGCCGTTTGGTACATAACTCCAGGGTCACAAGTTAAATACACTGAGTACTTTTGGACACAAAAGTGGTTTAGAGATTGTGAGTCTCCCTGAACCATTGTGCTGTTGTGGGTGGTGGCCATTGTTTTTTGTCAGGAGAGGTGAAATTTTTTGTCTTTGTAAATCATCGCTTTGTGGTGTTGATGTGTGCTTTGAGAGATATTTATTTTTTCGTGTACATCATCCCTCTGCTGTTTGTAGTTTGCTCTGTTTCCCTTTGAACTCATTCTATCATCTAAATTTACTCTGGGCTCCTCTATGACCCTTGTGTGTTGTGGGGCCCTAAAACCATCAATAAACAAACAAATCAAATCTGCAGTGACTGGGCCCAAGATCTTTAACTTTTACACACAGTTGTTTCATAATAGGTTGTAATGCAGAATGGGCAACATAAAACTCCATTGGGGTCACAGCAAGAACAAAATGCTTAGTTTTTATTTTATTCTCATGAGAATCTTCAGAATGTCATCACACTTTTGAAAGTCATTTTTCACACGTGCTGAGCAAGGACCGCATTTAGATTTACCTGCCATGACTCACTGCAACCAATCGTCACCCCAGTTCTGCTCTGTTCATCTCCACCAAACCTTGTATAGTATAACCCACTTCAACATTTACACCTTTCTTCTATACTTATAACAATTTTTATGTCACAAAATACCCACTTGACCTTCATAAATCTAATTGAAAATCATATGAGACCTAAAGAATATATTAGTGAGGCTGTCCATGCACATTAGTAGAGAAGTGGAAAATAGGACAGAGTGGAACCGGGGTGACGCAATTTTATGGATTTGTTATGACTCAATGCAATTATTCATCTCACTTTCTGTACAGTTGAGGAAGGGAGAGGGGGGGGGGGGAGGGAGAGCAATTTTAATTTGAGAGTTATTTTTATTTTTTTATTTTGAGAAATATTAAAATGGAGGGTTTAGAGGAATTACAGGAGTCAAGTGGGGAAGTGGCAGGCGTGATTATTTAGGGGGATATATGAGCAGAAGGTAGTTGGCTTATAAAAATTGGACAAGGTTGAAGGAGCATGTTCAGTGCCCTCTTGTAGAATTGAACATACATAACTGATGCCAGACCTGTTTTTCGTTTGAGGTTTTGTGGTGTCCAACTTAGTTTTCTTTGAGCCAACCCACTTTGAATTTTGTGGCTTACCACTTTGGTTTCAATATGGTATGTAATGGCCATCACTCATAACTGCACAATGGTTCAGGGAGACCCAGGATCTGTAAACCCCCTTTGTGTACAAAAGTGCTCTGTGCGTTTAACTTGTGACCCTGCAGTTATGTACCAAAAGGAATGAAATAAGGGATGATCACTGAAATCAAAACAAGACAAGAAAAACAGGACACAAAAGAAAAGGGGAAAAAGTAAGATGATAGCTTCAGTGTAATAGAAAAGAAAAAAAGAAGTAGAAGAAGTACCCACTGAGGACACCCACCAACCACCCGTTAAGTGACTATGATCAGAACCAAAACACTTTGGATGATAACATTTTTTCGCAAACAAAACAACAAAAACAGGGCAGCACAGAAAAGGGGAAAAAGACGATAGCTTCAGTGTAAAAGATAACGAACAGAAGTAGCAGAGCCCACCAGGGACTCCTACCAACCACCCTCGAACACAAGTGGGATAAATGCCTTAATAGTAGGATCATAAACAAAACAGTATTCTTTTGTTCTAATTGAGACACCTGTAAAGTTTTCTTGCTTTCTAACCCACCCCAGCTTTGAATATATGAGTAAGAAGTACAAAATAAGCTGAAAGAGCTGACAGAATTTTACCCTGCCAGAGCCATTTCACAAAGAGATGATTTACCTTGACAAAAAGTATAACCTTTCACAGATGAATTTTACAGATGGAGGATCCACCAATGATAAGAAAAAAAATTATTATCTCTCACAAACAAGTACAAACATACACATGCTGATCACCACTGATATCTTGCAATATGCAATGATACAAAAACCCTACAATATTCTACTGCTAATACTTTATGTGACCAAAAGCATCAGCAAGTAGCCTTGCAGTTGTGTACAGGTACCTTAAAGTTATAGTTAAAACATGAAATAAGGGAAGATCGTAAATAATATTAATTGTTCATGTTTATTCATTTGTGGGTTGAGGACTCTAAGACACACAGGGGTCAGAGAGGGGCCCAGGGGAAAGTAAAATGAGAAATATAATTTAAAAGGAGAACAGAACAGGTCAAACCAAAAAAAACAAAGGAGATATAATTTACACTAAAAAAATGTAAAACATCATCTCTCAAAAAACACCTTTCCACATCCAGCCAGAGACATGACTTTACATAAAATCCCTATACTCTTGTCAAATGAATGACACCAAGAGCTTTAAAAAGAATGTTAAAAAAAAAAGAAAACACATTGAGTCTTTTGACCCATTATTTGTTTTGTTTGTTTGTTGATGGTTTTAGGGCACCACGACACACGAGGGTCATAGACGCGCCAAAAGGGAAAGTAAGATCAATTAGTAAAAAGAGCAGATAAATCTTAACCCTACCAGAGACTTTTTCACAGAAAGATAATTTACAGAGGAAAAAAAATATCCTCTCTCACAGATAAATGTCAGAGAGATGATTTACATGGAAAAAAATATCATCTCCCACGAACAAAAGCACACACACACAAGGACAATGGCACATCAGGCAGGGTCAAGACTATTGAACAGAACACAAAATGGTAGTGCATGTGTGTTTGTAAAAGGGAGCACACAAGAGAGTGCTAGAAAAAGTGACCCATTGTAGGAGTTGCGTATGTTAACTACAATTCTATTTATTCACCAGTCCATAATTTTTAGTCTTTACGCATGCAATCATTCATAAAATATCAGCCACATTTGTGAAACAAATTTCCATATATGGATGAATAAAGTTTAGTTAATTTAGTTTAATTTAATTGGTTTAATAAAGTTCAGTATAGTAATACCAAAATGGTCCAGGAAGACCTATTTATATATTCAACACCCCCCCCCCCCCTCCTTTGTGAACAAGAGATCTGTTTGTTTGTTTACTGGTGGTTTTTTTAGGGCCCCATGACACAAGGGAGTCATAGAGAAGGCCAGATCCAATATATCAAACTTGTTTTGTTTGTTTATTGGTGTTTTTTTAAGGGCCCCACAACGGACAAGAATCATAGAGGAGCCGAGGGGAAAGTAAGATGATAGAATTAGTTCAAAGAGGGAACAGATCAAACCACAAACAGAAGAGAGATGATCTATACTAAAAAAATATAATCTCTCTCTAAACACATTTTAACACCACCAAGAGATGATTTACTATGACAAAAAATATCATCCCTCCTAACAAAAAATAATGTCTGGCACTCATGACAGCATAATGTTCAAGGAGACCCAGGATCTTTAAACCCCCTATGTGTATAAAAGTAATCAGTACATTTAACTCGTGACCCTGCAGTCATGTACCAAAAGGCATGAAATAAGGGATGACCATTGAGTTGCAACCAAGGCAACAAAACCAGGACATCATAAAAAGGGGAAAAAGTTAGATGACAGCTTCAGTGTAATAAAAAAGAAACAAGTAGAAGAGACCACTACGGACACCAACCAGCCTCCCACATGTCTCATTGCATGTTAACATGGAGTTATGCACTCAAAGACATGAAATTGGGAATGATTTCTGAAGACTAGACCAGAAAAGACAAACACATGAAATAAAAGATTAAGGGGAAAATTGTAATGAGTAAGACCACGATTGAGCTCATAGAAGACACATTATTACTTTTTATGCTTGTGAAAGTGAAATAGAGGATTGTAGAATTATAGAGATTGCTGGAATAAAGGTCTGAGTAAAATTTAAAATAGAGTTTAATCCTAAAACATGATGATATGAATAAACATAAGGTTAACATAATATAAAATCATTTAGGTAGGCCTACGTGGTACTCATTATTTCACATAATGATTCTGAATAAATGAACATCACAGATACCAGGTCATAATAACAAAACCAGAGGTAAACATTAGTTGTGTGGGTACATTTAGTAGCACAAGTCTGTTTGCATAAATCAAGTAAATTTGAAAAGGAAGAGAGGATCTGATCAAACATCTTATAGATGATCAAAACAAACAATCTTATGGATTATTTGATACAACACTGGGTAATATCGCCCTGTGGTAAATTGGCTCGTTGGTCTTTCTCAATGAGCAGATACCACCAAGGCAACAGCAACTATTGTTTAGCTTCAGATCAAGTAATCCCCTTTAAATTTTTTATTTTGCCACCCATGATTAGGCCCAGTGGACCGATCCTCCACTTGTCTTCATTTCTTGTGATCCAAAGTTCATCCCGGCTCCTTGGAACTGGGTCCCGACACTGTTTAGGTGGTATGAAGGGCTATGGATAGCAAAACAATCTAGGTAGTAAAATTTAATACTAATAATGATGAAAATTAAAGATTGATAACTCCACAAATTATGGTTTGGTTTTGATTTCAACAAATATAAGGTCAATGAGTCTAACAATGAAATTCAATTTTTTTCGATCTCGTGCTTTTAAACCACAATTATATACAATAAAAGGTTTCTCTAGATTTTCAACATGAAGGCAAAAATGAATATTTCAATTCAAAACATGCTATTTCTAACATCAAAAAATTACATGAGGAGTAATGAAAATTGAATTTCTTACAATCAATAAGATTTCCAATTAAATATTAGTTCAAAGATTGATATGATTTGTGCTAAAAGTCTTGCAATAAATATCTATCATTTTTTTCACATTATTTATGTCTGTCTTTTACAAAATCAAATATCGATCCCAAAAAATGAAAATTGTCTACTGATATTAAACAAAAATCAATTGTTATCAAAAGTCACAAAGGTAATATTTTTATTATTTTAGATATTTCACACTGTATTAACTATGTCGATGGCTTGGTTCCTCACCAACTCAGAACCAAAAAGTGCTGTGAAAGTTAATGCAAAAATTAAAAATAAAGGACTCCTAATCCTAATTTAAGGGAACTTGGTACTGATATTGATATTGATTGGATTGGGGCTGTATCGAAAGACACAAAATGCAAGTAGGTATTTGCAGAGTCGAGACCTGTGGAGATTAACAGATGAAAAATTTACAATTTTTTTCTTTGGCTTTAAGGAAATGGAGATCATATTATTATTATTTGATTATTTTTACAATATGATCTTTCTCTAATAAAAAATGAGATTTTATGCTGTTTTGAGAGAAATATGCAGCACATGCATTTTTTAGGACGACAAATGGGTGGTTAGTTTGACAATCTATAATACAAAATATTGACATAAAAGTAGAATTTGGTGAGGTTTGGCTGCTAGATATTGTTTGGTAACAAATTTTGTAAATGAGCCGGAGATGTTCTATAGACTTGGCAATTAAGATTTCCATTATTATTTTAATTTTCATGGGGAAAAAAAGGTGTTTTCTAAATTTTGGTTGCCCAGGCCTCTGTTTATCATGAACCTTCTTTGAACATTTTCATCCATCTTCCAACCATGCCCTCAGACATTGCTTTTTCACCGTGTCTCACAGACTTGCCTGTGTGAATTTCCTTTTCTTTGAAGTTTCTTGCATCAAGGAAACAAATTGCAGACCTTAGATAACAGTGAGATGGACTTTCAATAATCTTTGATTGCTTTGGCTTGATTAAACGGCTCCCAAAATGATGAAATTTGAGCGACGGTAATTTTTTCAAGGTGGTGTTTGGAAATTATCTCCTACTTAAAAAGGAAACAACCAATTTTTAAAAACAAAGTCTTTTCTGTTTCCGAAAGTTGTTTTTTAAAAAATCAAACTTGTTAAATGGACAACCCTCGTATTTTGTTGCAACCACTGTCTCAAGATCAGAAACAGTTTAAGAGTTATTGACGTACATATCATTCTTGAGATAACCTCACAGACAGAGGCCTAAGGAGGTTCAGTTCTGGTGACTGTGAAGCCCATTCTAAGATACATTTCCGTTTGTTTGTTTGTTTATTGGAGGTTTTAGGGCCCCACGACACACGAGGGTCATAGAGGAGCCCAGAGGAAAGTAA